>JBBYHO010025241.1:0-125320 GCA_038382025.1 Adansonia gregorii
TTTAAACACAAGCTAATTAAGCTTAAGTTTTAGTTATATCAAAATTGAGATTAATTCAAAGCTAATATAGCTAACAGTGTGCAATCACAAAAAGATTGGAGATTATTATAAGAATTCAAGTTTGACACATTTCACGGATGAACTTTGGTTATAGGGAAAATGGTGGGATGAAAAGCTGTTCTTGCGAATCCAAAGCATCAATATCATCTATCCCAATGTAGAGAACGTTATTATAGTGCGTAATCACAAAAAGATTGGAGATTATTATGAGAATCTAAGTTTGACATATTTCACAGACGAATTTTGGTTACAAGGAAAATGGTGGAATGAAAAGCTTTTCTTATAAATCCAAAGCATCAATATTATGCATCCCAATTGGGAGAACATGATTGCAATATGCTCAATCACAAGAAAAAAAATAGATTGTTACAAAAATCTAAGTTTGACATATTGGTGGACAAACCTTGGCTATAAGGAAAAAAGATGGAAAGAAAATCTTTCCATGCAAATCCAAAACATCAATATCTTGTATCCCAATGTAGAGAACATGGTTGTAGTGCCCAATCAAAAAAAGTATGGAGATTATTATAAGAATCCAAGTTGTACACATTTCATGGATAAACTTTGAATATAAGGTACATGGTGGAATGAATAGCTTTTCTTGCAAATGAAAAAAATCAATATCATGCATCCCAATATGGAGAACATGATTGTAGTGCCCAATCAAAAAAAGAATAGAGATTATTAAGAGAATCCAAGTTTAACACATTTCACGAATGAACTTTGATTATAAGGAAAATGGTGCAATGAAAAACTTTTCTTGCAAATCCAAGGCATTCAATATTGTGTATCCCAATATGGAGAAGATGATTGTAGTGCCAAATCACAAAAAGAATGGAGATTATTGTGAGAATCTAAGTTTGACATAGTTCACAGATAAACTTTGATTATAAGGTAAATGGTGGAATTTAAAGCTTTTCTTGGAAATCCAAAGCATCAGTATCGAGTATCGCAATGTGGAGAACATGATTGTAGTCCATAACCAAAAAAAGAAAGTAGATTATTATGAGAATCCAAGTTTGACATATTTCACAGATGAACTTTGATTAGAAGGAAAATTGTGGAATAAAAAGCTTTTCTTGCTAATCTAAAGCATCAATATCGTGTATCCCATTATGGAGAACATGATTGCAGTGCCCAATCACAAAAAGATCATAGATTGTTATAAGAATCCAAGTTTGACACATTTTGTAGATGAACTTTGATTATAAGAAAAATTATGGAATAAAAAGCATTTCTTACAAATCCAAAGCATCAATATCATGTATCACGACGTGAAGAACATGATTGCAATGCGAAATAACAAAATAAACGGAGATTGTTATGAGAATCAAAGTTTGTCACATTTCGCGGATAAACTTTGATTATAAGGAAAATGGTGGATTAAAAGCTTTTCTTGCAAATCCAAAGCATCAATATCGTGTATCCTAATGAAGAGAACTTGATTGTAGTGCCCAAACACAAAAAGCACATAGATTATTATGAGAGTCCAAGTTTGACTCATCAATAGACAAACTTTGATTATAGGGAAAACGGTGGAAGGAAAAGCTTTTCTTCCAAATCCAAAACATCAATATGTGTATCCCAGTTTAGAGAACATGATTGTAGTGCCCAATCAAAAAAGAATAGCTATTATTATGAGAATCAAAGTTTAACACATCTCACAGTTGAAGTTTGATTACACGGTAAATGGTTGAATGAAAAGCTTTTCTTGCAAGTCCAAAGCATCAATATCATGTATACTAATGTGGAGAACATGGTTGTAGCGCCCAATCACAAAAAAAATGGAGATTATTATGAGAATCCAAGTTTGACATATTTTATGGATAAACTTTGAATATAAGGTAAATGGTGGAATGAATAGCTTTTCCTGTAAATGTAAAGAATCATATCATGAATCCCAATGTGGAGAACATGATTTTAGTGCCCAATCACAAAAAGAATAGAGATTATTTTGAGAATCCAAGTTTGACATATTTCACAGATGAACTTTGATTATAAGGAAAATGGTGGAATGAAAAGCTTTTCTTGCAATCCAAAGCATTCAATATCGTGTATCCCAATGTGGAGAACATGATTGTAGTGTCCAATCACAAAACGAATGGAGATTACTATGAGAATCCGAGTTTGACACAGTTCATGGATAAACTTTGATTATAAGGTAAATAGTGGAATTAAAAACTTTTCTTGGAAATCCAAAGCATCAATATCATGTATCCCAATATGGAGAATATGAATGTAGTGCATAACCAAAAAAGAATGTAGATTATTATGAGAATCCAAGTTTGACGCATTTCACAGATGAACTTTGATTATAGGGAAAATTGTGGAATAAAAAGCTATTCTTGCTAATCTAAAGCATCAATATCGTGTATCCCAATGTGGAGAACATGATTGTAGTGCCCGACCACAAAAAGATCACAAATTGTTACGAGAATCCAGGTTTAACACATTTCATAGATGAACTTTGATTATAAGAAAAATTATGGAATAACAAGCATTTCTTACAAATCCAAAGCATCAATATCGTGTATCCCGACGTGGAGAACATGATTGCAATGTGCAATCACAAACTAACGTAGATTGTTATGAGAATCAAAGTTTGTCACATTTCACGGATAAACTTTGATTAAAACGAAAATGGTGGATTGAAAAGCTTTTCTTGCAAATCCAAAGTATCAATACCGTGTATCCCAATGAAGAGAACATGGTTGTAGTGCCCAAACACAAAAAGCACATAGATTATTATGAGAGTCCAAGTTTGATTCATCAATAGATAAACTTTGATTATAGGGAAAATGGTGGAAGGAAAAGCTTTTCTTCCAAATCCAAAGCATCAATATGTGTATCGCAGTTTAGAGAACATGATTGTAGTGCCCAATCAAAAAGGAATAGCTATTATTATGAGAATCAAAGTTTAACACATCTCACAGTTGAACTTTGATTACACGGCAAATGGTTGAATGGAAAGCTTTTCTTGCAAGTCCAAAGCATCAATATCATGTATACTAATGTGGAGAACATGGTTGTAGTGCCCAATCACAAAAAAAATAGAGATTATTATGAGAATCCAAGTTTGACATATTTTATGGATAAACTTTGAATATAAGGTAAATGGTGGAATGAATAGCTTTTCTTGCAAATGTAAAGAATCAATATCATGTATCCCAATGTGGAGAACATGATTGCAGTGCCCAATCACAAAAGAATAGAGATTATTATGAGAATCCAAGTTTGACATATTTCACAGATGAACTTTGATTATAAGGAAAATGGTGGAATGAAAAGCTTTTCTCGCAATCCAAAGCATTCAGTATCGTGTATCCCAATGTGGAGAACATGATTGTAGTGTCCAATCACAAAAATAATGGAGATTACTGTGAGAATCCGAGTTTGACATAGTTCATGCATAAACTTTGATTATAAGGTAAATAGTGGAATTGAAAGCTTTTCTTGGAAATCCAAAGCATCAATATCATGTATCCCAATGTGGAGAACATGAATGTAGTGTATAACCAAAAAAGAATATAGATTATTATGAGAATCCAAGTTGACGCATTTCACAGATGAACTTTGATTATAAGGAAAATTGTGGAATAAAAGGCTGCTCTTGCTAATCTAAAGCATCAATACCGTGTATCCCAATGTGGAGAACATGATTGTAGTGCCCGATCACAAAAAGATCATAGATTGTTACGAGAATCCAAGTTTGACACATTTCATAGATGAACTTTGATCATAAGAAAAATTATGGAATAAAAAGCATTTCTTACAAATCCAAAGCATCAATATCGTGTATCCCGGCATGGAGAACATGATTGTAGTGCGCAATCACAAAATGAACGTAGATTGTTATGAGAATTAAAGTTTGTCACATTTCACGGATAAACTTTGATTATAAGGAAAATGGTGGATTGAAAAGCTTTTCTTGCAAATCCAAAGTATCAATATCATGTATCCTAATGAAGAGAACATGATTGTAGTGCCCAAACACAAAAAGCACATAGATTATTATGAGAGTCCAAGTTTGATTCATCAATAGATAAACTTTGATTATAGGGAAAATGGTGGAAGGAAAAGCTTTTCTTCCAAATCCAAAGCATCAATATGTGTATCCCAGTTTAGAGAACATGATTGTAGTGCCCAATCAAAAAAGATTAGCTATTATTATGGGAATCATAGTTTAACACATCTCACAGTTGAACTTTGATTACACGGCAAATGGTTGAATGAAAAGCTTTTCTTGCGAGTCCAAAGCATCAATATTATGTATACTAATGTGGAGAACATGGTTGTAGTGCCCAATCACAAAAAAATGGAGATTATTATGAGAATCCAAGTTTGACATATTTTATGGATAAACTTTGAATATAAGATAAATGGTGGAATGAATAGCTTTCTTGCAAATGTAAAGAATCAATATCATGTATCCCAATGTGGAGAACATGATTGTAGTGCCCAATCACAAAAAGAATAGAGATTATTATGAGAATCCAAGTTTGACACATTTCACAGATGAACTTTAATTATAAGGAATATGGTGGAATGAAAAGCTTTTCTTGCAATCCAAAGCATTCAATATCGTGTATCCCAATATGGAAAACATGATTATAGTGTCCAATCACAAAAAGAATATAGATTATTATGAGAATCCGAGTTTGGCATAGTTCGTGGATAAACTTTAATTATAAGGTCAATGGTGGAATTGCAAGCTTTTCTTGGAAATTAAAAGCGTCAATATCGTGTATCGCAATGTGGAGAACATGATTGCAGTGCATAACCAAAAAAAGAATGCAGATTATTATGAGAATCCGAGTTTGACACATTTCACAAATGAACTTTGATTATAAGGAAAATTGTGGAATAAAAAGCTTTTTTGGCTAATCTAAAGCATCAATATCGTGTATCCTAATGTAGGGAACATGATTGAAGTGCCCAATCAGAAAAAGATCATAGATTGTTACGAGAATCCAAGTTTGACACATTTCATAGATGAACTTTGATTATGAGAAAAATTATGGAATAAAAAGCATTTCTTACAAATCCAAAGCATCAATATCGTGTATCCCAACATAGGGAATAGGATTGCAGTGCACAATCACAAAATGAACAGAGATTGTTATGAGAATCAAAGTTTGTCACATTTCATGGATAAACTTTGATTATAAGGAAACTGGTGGATTAAAAACCTCCAATGCATCAATACGTGTATCCCAATGAAGAGAACATGATTGTAGTGCCCAAACAGAAAAAACACATAGATTTTTATGAGAGTCCAAGTTTGACTCATCGGTAGACAAACTTTGACTATAGGAAAATGGTGGAAGGAAAAGCTTTTCTTCTAAATCCAAAACATTAATATCATGTATCCCAGTTTAAAGAACATGATTGTAGTGCCCAATCAAAAAAGAATGGATATTATTTTAAGAATCCAAGTTTAACACATCTTATAGATGAACTTTGATTATATGGCAAATGGTGGAATGAAAAGCTTTTCTTGCAAATCCAAAGCATCAATATCGTGTATCCTAATGTGAAGAACATGATTATAGTGCGCAATCACAAAAAGAATGCAAATTATTATGAGAATACAATTTTGACACATTTCATAGATTAACTTCGATTATAAGGAAAATTATGGAATAAAAAGCTTTTCAAGCAAATCCAAAGCATCAATATCATATATCCTAACATGGAGAACATGATTGTAGTGGCCAAACACAAAATAATGGAGATTATTATGAGAACCCAAGTTTGACTCATTTCACGGATAAACTTTTATTATAAGGAAAATAGTGGAATGAAAAGCTTTTCTTGTAAATCCAAACCATTAATATCATGCATCCCAATGTGAAGGGCATGATTGTAGTGCCCAATCACAAAAAAAAAAAACATAGACTATTACGAAATCTAAGTTTGACTCATCTGATATAAGGAAAATCATGGGAAAAAAAGCTTTTCTTGCAAATCCAAAGCATCAATATCGTGTGTCTAATAAAGGAAACATGAAAGAAGGGGGATTGTTACGAGTATCCAAGTTTGCATCATTTCATGGATGAACATTGATTATAAGGAAAATGGTGGAATGAAAAGTTTTTCCTGAAAATCCAAAGCAACAATATTGTGTATCCTAGTGTGCAATCACAAAAAGAGTGGGGATTATTATGAGAATCCAAGTTTGACACATTTCATAGATAAACTCTTATTATACGAAAAATAGTGGAATAAAAAGCTTTTCTTATAAAACCAAAGCATTAATATCGAGTATCCTAATGCAGAGAACATGATTGTAGTGCCCAATCATAAAAAGAGTGGAGATTATTATGAGAATCTGAGTTTAACATATTTCATGGATGAACTTCAATTATAAGGAAAATGGTGAAATGAAAAGCTTTTCTTACAAATCCAAAGCATTAATATCTTGTGTACCAATGTGGAGAACATGAATTGTAGTGCACAATCACAAAAAGAATGGAGATTATTATGAGAATCAAAGTTTGACACATTTCACAATGAACTTAGATTATGAGGAAAATGGTAGAATGAAAAGCTTTTCCTGCAAATCCAAAGCATCAATATCGTGAATCCTAACGTGAAGAACATGATTGTAGTGCCTCATCACAAAAAGAATGTGGATTATTACAAGAATCCAAGTGTGACTCATTAGTAGACAAACTTTGATTATAGGGAAAATGATGGAAAGAAAAGCTTTTCTTGCAAATCCAAAGCATCAATGCCATGTATCCCAATATGGAAAACATGGTTGTAGCGCCTAATCACAAAAAGAATAGGGATTATTATGAGAATCCAAGTTTAATACATTTCACAGATGAACTTTGACTATAAGGTGCATGATGGAATGAAAAGCTTTTCTTGCAAATCCAATGCATCAATATCGTGTATCCCAAGGTAGAGAATGTGATTGTAGTGTGCAATCACAAAAGGAATAGGGATTATTATGAGAATCCAAGTTTGACACATTTCCCAGATGAACTCTAATTATAAGGAGAATAGTGGAATGAAAAGCTTTTCTTATAGCTCTAAAGCATTAATATCGAGTATCCCAATAAGGAGAACATGATTATAGTGCCTAATCATGAAAAGAGTGGAGATTATTATGATAATCCATGTCCAACATATTACACGAATAAACTTTAATTATAAGAAAAATGGTGGAATGAAAAGCTTTTCTGGCAAATCCAAAGCATCAATATCATGTGTCCCAATGTGGAGAACATAATTGTAGTGCGCAATCACAAAAAGAAAGGAGATTATAATGAGAATCAAAGTTTGGCACATTTCACAATAACATTGATTATAAGGAAAATTATGAAATAAGAAGCTTTTTTGGCTAATCCAAAGTATCAATATCATGTATCCTAATGTGAAGAACATGATTGTAGTGCCTAATCACAAAAAGAATGTATATTATTACAAGAATCCAAGTTTGACTTATTAGTGGACAAACTTTGATTAGGGAAAATGCTGGAAAGAAAAGCTTTTCTTGCAAATCCAAAGCATCAATATCATGTATCCTAATGTGGACAACATGGTTGTAGTGCCCAATCACAAAAAGAATGGGGATTGTTATTAGAATCCAAGTTTGATACATTTTACGGATGAACTTTGATTATAAGGTACATGGTGGAATGAAAAGCTTTTCTTGCAAATCCAAAGCATCAATATCATGTATCCCAAGGTGGAGAACGTGATTTTAGTGCTCAATCATAAAAAGAATATAGATTATTATAAGGATCCAAGTTTGATACATTTCCTAGATAAACTCTAATTATAAGGAGAATTATGGAATGAAAAGCTTTTCTTACAGCTCCAAAGCTTGAATATCAAGTATCCTAATGCGGAGAACATGATTATAGTGCCTAATCATAAAAAGAGTGGGGATTATTATGAGAATCCATGTCTAACATATTTCATGGATGAACTTCAATTATAAGGAAAATGGTTGAATGAAAAGCTTTTCTTGCAAATCCAAAGCATCAATATCATGTATCCTAATATGGAGAACATGGTTGTAGTGCCCAATCACAAAAAGAATGGGGATTATTATGAGAATCCAAGTTTGACACATTTTACAAATGAACTTTGATTATAAGGTAAATGGTGAAATCAAAAGCTTTTTTTGGAAATCCAAAGCATAAATATCATGTACCCTAATGTGGAGAACGTGATTATAGTGCCCAATCACAAAAGCAATGAAGATTATTATAAGAATTCAAGTTTGACAAATTTCACGGATGAACTTTGATTATAAGGAAAATGGTGGAACAAAAAGCTTTTCTTATAAATCCAAAGCATCAATATCATGATTCCTATTGTGAAGAACATGATTGTAGTGCCCGCACACAAAAAGAATGTAGATTATAATGAGAATCTATGTTTGATGCATTGCTGGACAAACTTTGATTATAGGAAAAATGGTGGGAAGAAAAGATTTTCCTGCAAAATCTAAAGCATCAATATCGCGTAGCCTAATATGGAGAACATAATTGTAACGCCCAATCACAAAAAAAAATGGAGATTATTGTGAGAATCATCCAGCTGTGAGACATTTCCCATATGAACTTTGATTATAAGGAAAATGGTAGAATGGAAAGCTTTTCTTGCAAATCAAAAGCATCAATATCATGTATCACAGCGTGGAGAACATGATTATAGTGCCTAATCACAAAATAAATGAAGATTGTTATGAGAATCCAAGTTTTTCACATTTTGTGGATGAGCTTTGATATAAGGAAAATGAAGGAATAAAAAGCTTTTCTTGCAAATCCATAGCATCAATATTGTGTATCCAAATGTGGAGAACATCATTGTAGTACCCAATCACAAAAAGAATGTAGATTCTTACGAGAATCCGAGTTTGACTAATTAGGGGCAAACTTTGATTTAAGGGAAAACTATTGAAAGAAAAGCTTTTCTTGCAAATCCAAAGCATCAATACTATGTATCCTAATATAAAGAACATGATTGTAGTGCCTACACACAAAAAAAAATGTAGATTATTATAAGAATATAAGTTTGACGCATGGCTGGACATACTTTGATTATAGGGAAAATGGTGGAAAGAAAAGCTTTTTCTTGCAAATTGAAAGCATCAATATCGTGTATCACAATGTGGAGAACATAACTGTAGCGCCCAATCACAAAAAGAATGGAGATTGTTATGAGAATCCAAGTTTGACACATTTCACAGATGAACTTTAATTATAAGAAAAATTATGGAATGAAAATCCTTTCTTGCAAATCCAAAGCATTAGTATCATGTATCCTAATGTGAAGAACTTAACTATGGCGCCTGCACGTAAAATGATTGTAGATTATTATGAGAATCTAAGTTTGACACATTGGTGGACAAACTTTGATTATAGGGAAAACGATGGAAAGAAAAGCTTTTCTTGCAAATCCAAAGCATCAATATCATGTATCCCAATGTGGAGAACATAATTGTAACGCCCAATCACAAAAAGAATGGAAATTATTATGAGAATCCAAGTTTGACGCATCTCACGGATGAAATTTGATAAAAAGGAAAATGGTGGAATGAAAAGCTTTTCTTGCAAATACAAAGCATCAATATCGTATATCCTAATGTAGAGAACATGATTGCAGTGCCCAAACATAAAGAGAATGGAGATTGTTATGAAAATCCAAGTTTGACACATTTCATGATTGAGCTTTGTTTATAATGAAAATGGTGGAATGAAAATCTTTCTTGCAAATCCAAAGCATCCATATCATGTACCCAAATGTAAAGAACATGATTGTAGTGCCCAATCGCGAAAAGAACATAGATTACTATAAGAATCTGTGTTTGACTTATTAGGGGAGAAACTTTGATTATAGGGAAAACGGTGGAAGGAAAAGCTTTTCTTTCAAATCCAAAGCATCAAAATCATGTATCCCAATGTAAAGAACATGGTTGCAGTGCCCAATCGAAAAAGGAATAGGGATTATTATGAGAATCCAAGTTTGACATATTTAACGAATGAGCTTTGATGATAAGGAAAGTGGTAGGATGAAAAGCTTTTCTTGCAAATCCAAAGCATCAATATCGTGTGTGCTAATGTAGAGAACATGATTGTAGTGCCCGACAAAAAAAATGTAGATTATTAATCCAAGTTTGAGACATTTCACAGATGAACTTCGATTATAAGGAAAATGGTGGAATGAAAAAATTTTCTTGCAAATCCTAAGCATTAATATCGAGTATCCTAACATGGAGAATATGATTGTAATGCCTAATCACAAAAAGAATGCAGATTATTACAAGAATCCAAGTTTGACTCATTGGTGGACAAACTTTGATTATAGGGAAAATGGTCGAAAGAAAAGCTTTTCTTGCAAATCCAAAGCATTATTATCGTGTATCCCAATGCAGAGAATATGATTATAGTGCCTAATCATAAAAAGAATTGAGATTATTATGAGAATCCAAGTTTGACACATTTCATGGATGAACTTTGATTCTAAGGTAAATGGTGGAATGAAAAGCTTTTCTTGCAAATCCAAAGCATCGATATCTTGTATCGCAATAGGAAGAGCATGACTGTAGTGCGCAATCACAAAGAGAATGGAGATTATTATAAGAATCCATGTTTGACACATTTGATAGATGAACTTTGATTATTAGGAAAATGGTGAAATGAAAAGCTTTTCCTATAAATCCAAAGCATTAATGAAGAACATGATTGTAGTGCTTGAACATGAAAAGAATGTAGATTATTATGAGAATCCATGTTTGACTCGTTGGTGGACAAACTTTGATTATAGGGAAAATGGCAGAATGAAAAGCTTTTCTTGCAAATCCAAAGCATCAATATCTTGTATCCGAATGTGGAGAACATGATTGTAGCACCAAAACACAAAAAGAATACAGATTGTTATAAGAATCAAAGTTTGACTCGTTGGTGGACAAACTTTTATTAAAAGGAAAATGATGGAAAGAAAAGCTTTTCTTGCAAATCCAAAGCATCAATTTGTGTATCCTAATGTGGAGAACATGATTATAGCGCGCAATCACAAAAAGAATGGAGATTATTATGAGAATCCAAGTTTGACACATTTCATAGGCGAGCTTTAATAATAAGGAAAATTATGGAATGAAAAGCTTTTTATATAAATCCAAAGTGTCAATATCATGTATCCTAATGTTGAGAACATGATTGTAGTGCCCGAACATATAAAGAATGTAGATTATTATGAGAATTGAAGTTTGACTTAGTGGTGGACAAACTTGGATTATATGGAAAATGGTGGAATAAAAAGCTTTTCTTGCAAATCCAAAGCACCAATATCGTGTATCCCAATGTTGAGAACATGATTGTAGTGCCCAAACACAAAAAGAATGTAGATTGTTACGAGAATCAATGTTTAAGTTATTGGTGGACAAACTTTGATAAGAGGGAAAATGGTGGAAAAAAAAGCTTTGCTTCCTAATCCAAAGCATCAAATCATGTATCATAATGTGGAGAATATAATTATTGTGCCCAATAATAAAAAAAGCACAGATTATTCTGAGAATCCAAGTTTGGAACATTTCACAAATGAACTTTGATTATTAGGTAAATGGTGGAATGAAAAGCATTTCTTGCAAATCCAAAGCATCAATACCGTGTATTCTAATATGGAGAACATGATTGTAGTGCGCAATCACAAAAAGAATGGAGATTATTATAAGAATCCAAGTTTGACACATTTCACAGAAGAACTTTGACCACAAGGAAAATGGTGGACTAAAAAGCTTTTCTTGCAAATCCAAAGCATCAATATCACGTATCCTAATGTGAAGAACATGATTGCAATACCCAATCATAAAAAGAATATATATTATTATGAGAATCCAAGTTCCATTTGTTGGTGGGCAAACTTTGACTATAGGGAAAATAGTGAAAAAAAAGCTTTTCCTGCAAATACAAAGCAACAATATCGTGTATCCCAATATGAAGAACATGATTATAGTGCCCAATCACAAAAAGGATGGAGATTACTATAAGAATCCAAGTTTGATACTTTTCACGGATAAACTTTGATTATAAGGAAAATGGTGGAATGAAAAGCTTTTCTTGCAAATACAAAGCATAAATATTGTGTATCCCAATATAGAGAACATGATTATAGTGCGCAATCACAAAAATAATGGAGATTATTATGAGAATCCAAGTTTGACATATTTCACGGAATAACTTTGATTATAAGGAAAATGGTGGAATAAAAAGCTTTTCTTGCAAATCTAAAGCGTCAATATCATGTATCCTAATATCAAGAAGATGATTGTAATGCCTAATCACAAAAAGAATAGAGATTATTTTAAGAATCCAAGTTTGACAAATTTCACGGATATATTTTGATTATAAGGAAAATGGTGGAATAAAAGGCTTTTCTTGCAAATCCAAAGCGTTAATATCGTGTATCCCAATGTGGAGAATATAATTGCAGTGCCCAATCAAAAAAAGAATGGAGATTATTATCAGAATCCAAGTTTGACACATTTCATGGATAAACTTTGATTATAATGAAAATGGTGGAAAGAAAAGCTTTTCTTACAAATCCGAAGCATCAGTATCATGTATCCGAATATGGTGAAAATAATTATAGCACCCAATCATATAAAGAATGGAGATTATTATGAAAATCTAAGTTGAACTTATTTCATAGATGAACTTTGATTATTAGGAAAATGGTGAAATGAAAAGCTTTTCTTGCAAATCCGAAGCATCAATATCATTATCATAATATGAAGTAAACAATTATAGTGCCTAATCATAAAAAGAACATAGATTATTATCAGAATCCAAAATTATCTCATTTGGTGGACAAACCTTTTTTATAAGGAAAATCATGGAAAGAAATGCTTTTCTTGGAAATCTAAACATCAATATAGTGTATCCCAATGTGGAGAACCTGATTATATTACCTAATCAGACAAGGAATTAAGATTATTTTGAGAATCCAAGTTTGACTTATTGCACGGATGAGCTATGATTATAAGGAAAATAGTGTAATGAAAAGCTTTTCTTGCAAGTCCAAAGCACCAATATCGTGTATCCCAATGTTGAGAACATGATTGTAGTGCCCAAACACAAAAAGAATGTAGATTGTTATGAGAATCAATGTTTAAGTTATTGGTGGAGAAATTTTGATAAGAGGGAAAATAGTGGGAAAAAAAGCTTTGCTTCCTAATCCAAAGCATCAAATCATGCATCCTAATGTGGAGAACATAATTATTGTGCCCAATAATAAAAAGAGTATAGATTATTGTGAGAATCCAAGTTTGGAACATTTCATAGATAAACTTTGATTATTAGGTAAATGGTGGAATGAAAAGCATTTCTTGCAAATCCAAAGCATCAATATCATGTATTCTAATGTGGAGAACATGATTGTAGCGCGCAATCACAAAAAGAATGGAGATTATTATAAGAATCTAAGTTTGACACATTTCACAGAAGAACTTTGACCACAAGGAAAATGGTGGAATGAAAAGCTTTTCTTGCAAATCCAAAGCATCAATATCACGTATCCTAATGTGAAGAACATGATTGCAGTGCCCAAACATAAAAAAATATATAGATTATTATGAGAATCCAAGTTTCATTTGTTGGTGGGCGAACTTTGACTATAGGGGAAATAGTGGAAAAAAAAGCTTTTCTTGCAAATACAAGGCAACAATATCGTGTATCCTAATATGAAGAACATGATTATAGTGCCTAATCACAAAAAGAATGGAGATTACTATAAGAATCCAAGTTTGATACTTTTCACGGATGAACTTTGATTATAAGGAAAATTGTTGAACGAAAAGCTTTTCTTGCAAATACAAAGCATAAATATTGTGTATCCCAATATAGAGAACATGATTATAGTGCACAATCACAAAAATAATGGATATTATTATGAGAATCCAAGTTTGACACATTTCATGGATGGACTTTGATTATAAGGAAAATGGTGGAGTGAAAAGCTTTTCTTCCAAATCCAAACCATAAATATCATGTATCCTAATATGGAGAACATGATTGTAGTGCGTAATCGAAAAAAGATGGAGATTATTACGAGTATCCAAGTTTGACTCATTTCACGAATAAATAATAATTATAAGGAAAATGGTGGAATGAAAAGCTTTTCATGCAAATCCAAAGCATAAATATTGTGTATGCCAACGTCGAGAACATGATTATAGTGTGCAATCGAAAAAAATAGAGATTATTATGAGAATCCAAGTTTGACACATTTCACGGATTAACTTTAATTATAAGGAAAATGGTGGAATGAAAAGCATTTCTTGCAAATCCAAAGCATAAATATTGTGTATGCCAATGTCGAGAACATGATTAAAGTGCACAATCAAAAAAAATAGAGATTATTATAAGAATCCAAGTTTGAAACATTTCATGGATTAACTTTGATTATAAGGAAAATGGTGGAAGGAAAAGCTTTTCTTGCAAATCCAAAGCGTCAATATCATGTATCCTAATATAAAGAAGATGATTGTAGTGCCCAATCACAAAAAGAATAGAGATTATTTTGAGAATCCAAGTTTGACAAATTTCACGGATATACTTTGATTATAAGGAAAATGGTGGAATAAAAGACTTTTCTTGCAAATCCAAAGCATTAATATCATGTATCCCAATATGGAGAACATGATTGCAGTGCCCAGTCAAAAAAAGAATGGAGATTATTATAAAAATCCAAGTTTGACACATTTCATGGATAAACTTTGATTATAAGGAAAATGGTGGAAAGAAAAGCTTCTCTTGCAAATCTGAAGCATCAGTATCATGTATCCCAATATAGAGAAAATAATTATAGCACCCAATCACATAAGGAATGGAAATTATTATAAAAATCTAAGTTGAACTTATTTCATAGATGAACTTTGATTATTAGGAAAATGGTGAAATGAAAAGCTTTTCTTGCAAATCCAAAGCATCAATATCGTTATCATAATATGAAGTAAACAATTATAGTGCCTAATCATAAAAAGGATGTTATGAGAATCCAAAATTAACTCATTTGGTGGACAAACCTTTTTTATAAGGAAAATCATGGAAAGAAATGCTTTTCTTGCAAATCTAAACATCAATATAGTGTATCCCAATATGGAGAACCTGATTATATTGCCTAATCAGACAAAGAATGGAGATTATTTTGAGAATCCAAGTTTGGCTTATTTCATGGATGAGCTCTGATTATAAGGAAAATAATGGAATGAAAAGCTTTTCTTACAAGTCCAAAGCACCAATATCGTGTATCCACTGGGGAGAACATGATTGTAGTACCCATAACAAAAAGAATAATGATTGTTATGAGTATCCAAGCTTGTATCATTTCATGGATGAACCTTGAATGTAAGGAAAATGGTGGAAAGAAAAGCTTTTCTTACAAATCCAAAGCATCAATATCATGTTTCACAATGTGGACAACATGATTGCAGCGCCCAATCACAAAAAGAATGGACATTATTATAAGAATCCAAGTTTGATATATTTCATGAATAAACTTTGATTATAAGGAAAATGGTGGAAACAAAAGCTTGTCTCGCAAATCCGAAGCCTCAATATCGTGTATTCCAATGTGGAGAATATGACAATAGTGCCCAATCACACAAAGAATGGAGATTATTATGAGAATCGAAGTTTGACTTATTTCACATATGAACTTTGATTATATGGAAAATGGTTTCTTACAAATCCAAAGTGTCAATTTCATGTATAACAATATAGAGAACATGATTGTAGTGCCCAATCATAAAACGAATATAGATTATTATGGGAATCCAAGTTTGACACATTTGATGGATAAACTTTGATTATAAGGGAAATCATGAAAAAAAATCTTTTCTTGCAAATCTAAAGCATCAATATCGTGTATTACAAAGTGGAGAACCTGATTATATTGCCTAATTGCACAAAGAATGAAGATTATTATAAGAATCCAAGTTTGACACATTTCACATATGAACTTTGATTATAAGGAAAATGGTAGAATGAAAAGGTTTTTTTGCAAATCCAAAGCATCAATATTGTGTATCCTAATGTGGAGAACATGATTGTAGTATGCAATCACAAAAAGAATGGAGATTGTTATGAGAATCCAAGTTTGGCATATTTCACAGACAAACTTTGATTATAAGGAAAATGGTGTAATGAAAAGTTTTTCTCGCAAATCTAAAGCATCAATATCGTGTATCCCAGTACAAAGAACATGATTGTGGTGCCTAATGATAAAAAGAATGTAGATTATTACAAGAATCCAAGTTTGACTCATTGGTGGACAAACTTTGATTATAGGGAAAACGGTGGAAGGAAAAGCTTTTCTTGCAAATCCAAAGCATCAATATCATGTATCCCGATGTAAAGAACATGGTTGTAGTGCCCAATCACAAAAAAATGATGATTATTATGAGAATCTAAGTATGACACACGGATGAACTTTGATTATAAGGAAAATGGTGGGATCAAAAGCTTTTCTTGCAAATCTAAAGCATCAATTTCTTGTATTCTAATGTGGAGAACATAATTGTAATGCCCGAACACAAAAAGAACATAGATTATTATGAGAATCCAAGTTTGACTCATTAGTGGACCAATTTTGATCATAGGGAAAATGGTGGAAAGAAAAGCTTTTATTGCAAATCCAAAGCACCAATATCGTGCATCCCAACGTGGAGAACATGATTGTAGTGCGCAATTAAAAAAATTCGAGATTATTATAAGAATCCAAGTTTGGCACACTTCACAGATAAACTTTGATTATTAGGTAAATGGTTGAATGAAAAGCTTTTCTTTCAATTCTAAAGCACCAATATCGTGTATCCCAACGTGGAGAACATGATTGTAATGCGTAATCACAAAAAGAGTGGAGATTATTATGAGAATCAAGTTTGACACATTTCACAGATGAACTTTGATTATAAAGAGAATGGTGGAATGAAAAGCTTTTCTTGCAAATCCTAAATATTGATTTTTTAAACCTCCCAAGCAAGCATGTTAACCTCAACCAATGATGATTAGCATGGATTTAATATTTTCCTTAAAGTTAGCAAAATATCTTAAGGAAAATTAAGCTTTCCAGATTTGGAATCTTGGTTAAACAAGCTCAAATCTTCTGATTTTGAAATGAAAATGGTTTTACAATTATAACCTAAATGTTTGTGCCTTTTTCTTAAGTCAAAACCTTAAGTTGTATGATCAACGGGCTATTTTATTGCCCTAAACAACTCTAGGGCTATGCAAATAAGCTTGTGATGCTCATGCCACTCTTTCCCTTTAGTCATAGACATTCAAATGCCAATGACTCGAGTTTGGACCCGTAGACATAAAAAAGTAAGAGATATCCCCTACTTTGCTTTATCCCTTACTGGCAGCACATCTATTGCAAATTGAAAAATCATTTTAAAATCCCAAATGATTTTTCATGATTTTTCTGATATTTTTCTATCAAAGCATGTCAAATTATCTTTAAAGTAGTGTCTTATTCACCCTTGGATCTTTTCGGATGAAAGAGTTATGATTTTTCAAGTCTAAACTGTCCAAAACCTCTAGAATCCAAACATGTATTGTGGTTGGGCTGTTTCCTTTCTAACAACATCTTTTCCACCCTCTAAATCCTTTAAACCAATTTAGAATAAATTTGGGAAATAGGATAGCGTGATGTTGTCCCCTGTTTTCAGTTATAGTTAAAATTGAGTTGTTTTCCCAAATTTCATCTCAAGACATTCGAATATCTCCATGTCAACCCAATCAAACTCGAGAACAAGCTTTAACCTCTCATAGGCTTGCATCAAGGCACAAACACATTTTACATCTTTACCATCCTCATTCATAATAATTTATTTTACCAAAAGTTATCAAAATGCTTATTCGTTTTCTAAATCATAAGGTTTTGTCAACTTAATTTTTCCAACTCGACTTCTTTGAAGAATGTTAGACGTGTCACTTTTGGGGATACTCTAACCTTGATCTTTTAAAGGGATACTCTAACCCTATTTTTCAAAATTGCTAAGATAAAAAAATCCTTCTTTGTCAAAATTATTTGTCATCCACGGGGATACTTCAACCCCACATTTCTGAAAGGACACTTTGACCTTATCTTTTAATTACAATTAATTTTTTTCTTTTTTTGAACACCCCATGAATATGTCAAATAAACCTTGTTTATTAAGAAGCCTAGATGCATCTCAAAAATTGTTAATTGGGTTATTCCTAGATAATCGATGCTAATTGCGAGATAAATTCTAATAGTCCTTTTCTTTTCTTCATCATTGCATTCAACGATCTATGTTATGTTATTTCACTTATTGCCTTAATAAAATGATTTCTTTGTGATGATTATTTGCATTCATGTTTTCAAAATGTTTCCAAATAAAATTAAAGGTAATGTTTCGTGTGGGCATCTCTTTAGTGCCCAAAGTGGAACATTCCATTTTCAAAGTAAAATCCAAAGGTCACTTTTATCTAAAATCTCTATATTCCCTATCACTTCGGGGCGTATATGAGATTAAATCTTTTTGCATCAAAACCTAGATTATTTTTACAAGATTCATGCATTAAAAGGGGTTCTATCGAAATAACAAGTTAAGATCAAAAAAGTTAAAACCAAGAAAGATATAGCTAGTTCAATACTGATTTTGGGCATCGCGAAGAGGTTCATACCTCATCGTGCATAACCAACTCTCAAATCTAAACGATGAATCCTTGCATTACGTAGACCACGGGATCGATGTTTTGAGTTTCGTAACTCATAACATAGGTTTCAATAGGCATCTGATCATGCCTAGCCCTAAATGCTTGGTGGTGACTCCAAGCGTTGGCCATTTTGTGATGCTCATCTGAGAACCATAAGATGAGCGATTTGTCTTACGGTCCCTTTCATTGTACCACAAGACGAGAATCTGTACATTCTCATTCTTATCACATTGCCAAAGAATAGTCTCAATCAAGAAGACATTTCCAAGCCAGGAAAATATTTTAAGTCATACCCAGGGTATGTTGCAACAGGCAATACAATCACGTTCTTAACATTAGGATACATGATATTGATGCTTCAATTTTTAAGAAAAGCTTTTCTTTCCACCATTTTTTTATAATCAAAGTTCCTGCATGAAATGAGATAAATGTAGATTTTCGTAATAATCCCTATTCTGTTTGTGATTAGGTACAAGGACCATGTTTTCCCTATTTAGATACACGATATTGATGCTTTGGTTAGGCAAGAAAAGCTTTTTTTTTTTTACTAATTTTGCTGTAGTTAAAGTTCATGCATGAAATGAGACAAACTCAGATTCTCACAATAATCTCCATTCCTGTCATGATTGGGCACAACAATAATGTTCTCAATGTTAGGATACATGATATTCATGCATTGGTTTGGCAAGAGAAACTCTTTTTCCACCATTTTCCTTATACTCAAAGTTCATTTATGAAAAAGGCAAACTTGGATTCTCACAATAATCTCCATTCCTTTCATGATTGGGTGCTACAATCATGTTTCGGACTTTAGGATACACAATATTAATGCTTTGGTTTGGCAAGAAAAGTTTTTCTTTCCACCATTTTTCTTATAATCAAAGTTCATTTATGAAATGAGACAAACTTGGATTCTTGTAATAATCCCTATTCATTTTATGATTAGGCACAATAATCATGTTCTTCCCTATAAGATATAGGATATTGATGCTTTGGTTCAGCAACAAAAGCTTTTCTTTGTAATAATCCCTATTTTTTTTGATTGGGCACTACATCATGTTCTTGACATTGGGGTACAAGATATTGATGCTTTGGTTTTGCAAGAAAAGCTTTTCTTTCCACCATTTTCCTTATAATCAAACTTCATGTGTAAAATGAGACAAACTTGGATCCTTATAATAATCTCCATTCTTTTTATGATTGAGCACTACAATCATGTTCTAGACATTAGGATACAGGATACTAATGCTTTGGTTTTTCAGGAAAAGCTTTTATTTCCACCGTTTTCCTTATAATCAAAGTTCATGCGTGAAATGAGATAAACTTGGATTCTTATAATAATCTTCATTCTTTTTATGATTGGGCACTACAATCATGTTCTTAACATTGGGATGATATTGATGCTTTGCTTTTGCAAGAAAAGCTTTTTTTTCCACCATTTTCCTTATAGTCAAAGTTCATGCATGAAGGGAGATAAACTTGGATTCTCATAAATATCCCTATTTTATTTGTAATATGGCACAATGACCATGTTCTGCTCATTTAGATACACGATATTAATGCTTTGGTTTGGGAGAAAAAGCTTTTCCTTTCTTCAATTTACTTGGAATTAAAGTTCAGGTGTGAAATGAGACAAACATTGATTCTCGAAAAAATCTCCATTCCTTTAATGGTTAGGCACAATAATCATGTTCTCAACATTGGGATACATGATATCAATGCTTTGTTTTGGCAAAAAAAGCTTTTCTTTCTGCCATTTTCCTTATAATCAAAGTTTATTTGTAAAATAAGAAAAACTTTGATTCTTATAATAATCTCTATTCATTTTGTCATTAGACACTACAATCATGTTCTCCATATTAGGATAAACGATACTGATGCTTTGGTTTGGCAACAAAAGCTTTTTTTTTTCATCATTTTCCTTATAATTAAAGTTCATGCGTGATATGGGACAAACTTGGATTCTTATAATAATCTTCATTCTTTTTATGATTAGGCACTACAATCATGTTCTCAATGTTAGGATACACGATATTGATGCTTTGGTTTTACAAGCAAAGCTTTTCTTTCCATCATTTTTTGCATAGTCAAAGTTCATGCATAAAGTGGGACAAACTTGGATTCTTGTAATAATCCCTATATCATTCATAATTGGGCACAATGACCATGTTCTTCTCATTTATATACATGGTATTGATGCTTTCTTTTAGCAAGAAAAGCTTTTTCTTATACTAATTTCCTTGTAATCAAAGTTTATTTGTGAAATGAGACAAACTTGGATTTTCAAAAAAAAAAATCTCTATTCTTTTTATGGTTGGGAACTACAATCATGTTCTCGACATTGGGATACACGATATTGATGCTTTAGTTTTTCTCATAATCAAAGTTTATGCATGAAATAAGAAAAACGTTCCTTATAATAATCCCTACTCTGTTTGTGATTGGGTACCACAACCATGTTCTCCTCGTTTAGATACACGACATAGATGCTTTGGTTTGGCAAGAAAAGCTTTTTTTAACCATTGTTCCTTATAATCAAAGTTTATCCATCAAATGACTCAAACTTGGATTCTCATAATAATCTCAATTCTTTTTGTCATTGGGGACTGCAATCTTGTTCTCCTTATTGGGATACACGATATTGATGTTTTGGAGTGGCAGGAAAAGCTTTTATTTCCATCAAATGACTTAAACCTAGATTCTCATAATAATCTTAATTTTTTTTGTGATTGGGCACGGCAATCTTGTTCTCTTTATTGGGATACATGATATTGATGTTTTGGAGTGGTAGGAAAAAGCTTTTCTTTCCACCATTTTCCTCATAATCAAAGTTTGTGCATTTATTGTGTAAACTTAGATTCTCATAACAATACCTATTTTATTTGTGATTAGGCACCACAATCATGTTTCTCTTATTGAGGTAGACGATATTGATGCTTTGGCTTTGTAAGAAATGATTTTCTTTTCACTGTTTGTCCTTATAATCAAAGTTTGTCAATTAAATGTGTCAAACTTGGATTCTCGCAATAATCTCCAGTTATTTTGTGATTGGGCAATATAATCATGTTCTCCATTTTGGGATTCACGATATTGATGCTTTGGTTTGGCATAAAAAGCTGTTATTTCCACTATTTCCCTTAGAATCAAAGTTTATCTATAAAATGAAACAAACCTGGATTCTTGAAATAATCTCTATTCTTTTTGTAATTAGGCACTACAATCATGTTCTCCACATTAGGATACAGGACATTGATGCTTTGGTTTGGCAATAAAAGCTTTTTTTTCTACCATTTTCCTTGTAATCAAGGTTCGTGCATGAAATAAGACAAACCTGGATTCTCATAACAATCCCTATTCTATTTGTGATTGGGCAGCACAACCATGTTCTCCTTATTTAGATACGCGATATTTATGCTTTGGTTCGGCAAAAAAAGTTTTTTTTCACCATTTTTCCTTACAATCAAAGTTTGTCCATTAAATAAGTCAAACATGGAATCTTTAAATAATCTTTAGTCTTTTTGTGATTGGGCACTACAATCAAGTTCTCTACATTGGGAAACACGATATTAATGCTTTGGTTTGGCAACAAAAGTTTTTCTCTTCATCATTTTCCTTATAATCAAAGTTCATGCGTGAAATAGGACAAACTTGGATTTTCATAATAATTTTCATTCTTTTTCTGATTAGGCATTTTAATCATGTTCTTGATGTTGGGATACACGATATTGATGCTTTAGTTTTTTAAGCAAAGTTTTTCTTTCCATCATTTTTCGTACAGTCAAAGTTCATGCATAAAGTGGGACAAACTTGGATTTCTTGTAATAATCCCTATATTATTCATAATTAAGCACAATGACCATGTTCTCCTTATTTAGATACATGGAATTGATGCTTTCATTTGGCAAGAAAAGCTTTTCCTTCTACTAATTTCCTTGTAATCAAAGTTCATGCTTGAAATAAGACAAACTTGGATTCCTAAAAAAAATCACTATTTTTTTTATGGTTGGGCACTAAAATCATGTTCTCGACATTAGGATACACGATACTAATGCTTTGGTTTTGCAAGAAAAGTTCTTCTTTCTACCATTTTCCTTATAATCAATGTTTATGCATGAAATGGGATAAACTTGGATCCTTATAATAATCCCCACTCTGTTTGGGATTAGGTACCACAACCATGTTCTTCTCGTTTAGATACACAATATTGATGCTTTGGTTCGATAAGAAAACCATTTTGTTCACTATTATTCCCTATAAACAATATTTGTCCTCAATTCTTTTTGTGATTAGGCACTGCAATCTTGTTCTCCTTATTGGGATACACAATATTGATGTTTTGGAGAGGCAGGAAAAACTTTTCTTTCCACCATTCTCCTCATAATCAAAGTTTGTGCATTTACTACAACAAACTTGGATTCTCATAACAATCCCTATTCTATTTGTGATTAGGCACCACAGCCATGTTTCTCTCATTGAGATAGGTGATATTGATGCTTTGGTTTGGTAAGAAATGGTTTTCTTTTCACGGTTTATCCTCATAATCAAAATTTGTCAATTAAATGTGTCAAACTTGGATTCTCGCAATAATCTCTAGTCTTTTTGTGATTTGGCACTACAATCATGTTCTCCACTTTAGGATACACGATATTGATGCTTTAGTTTGGCATGAAAAGCCTTTCTTTCCACTATATTTCCTTAGAATCAGAGTTTATCTATAAAATGAGACAAACCTAGATTCTTGAAATAATCTCCATTTTTTTTGTAATTGGGCACTACAATCATGTTCTCCACATTGGGATACATGACATTGATGCTTTGGTTTGGCAATAAAAGCTTTTCTTCCACTATTTTCCTTGTAATCAAAGTTCATATATGAAATGAAACAAACTTGGATTCTCATAATAATCCCCATTCTAATTGTTATTGGGCACCACAACCATGTTCTCCTTATTTAGATATGCGATATTATGCTTTGGTTTGGAAGGAAAAGTTTTTTTTCACAATTTTTCCTTACAATCAAAGTTTGTCCATTAAATAAGTCGAACATGGAATCTTTTAATAATCTCTAGTCTTTTTGTGATTGGGCACTACAATCAAGTTCTCCACATTGGGATACACGGTATTGATGCTTTGGTTTAGCAATAAAAGCTTTCCACTTCACCATTTTCTTTTTAATCAAAGTTCATGCGTGAAATAGGACAACCTTGGATTCTCATAATAATCTTATTCTTTTTGTGATTGGGGACTATAAACATGTTCTTGGCATTGGGATACACGATTTGATGCTTCAGTTTTGCACGTAAAGCTTTTCTCTCCATTATTTTTCATATAGTCAAAGTTCATGCATAAAGTGGGACAAACTTGGATTCTTGTAATAATCCCCATACTGCTTGTAATTGGGCACAATGACCATGTTCTCCTCTTTTAGATACATGTTATTGATGCTTTCATTTGGCAAGAAAAGCTTTTCCTTCTACTAATTTCCTTGTAATCAAAGTTCATGCGTGAATTGAGACAAACTTAGATTCTCAAAAAAATCTCCATTCTTTTTATGGTTGGGCACTACAATCATGTTCTCAACATTGGGATACACGGTATTGATGCTTTGGTTTTGCGAGAAAAGTTTTTCTTTCTACCATTTGCCTTATACCTAAAGTTTATGCGCAAAATAAGACAAACTTGGATTTGTATAATAATCCCCACTCTATTTGTGATTGGGTACCACAACCATGTTCTCCTCATTTAGATACACGATATTGATGCTTTGATTTGGCAAGAAAAGCTTTTTTTTTTTAGTTTTGTTCCTTATAATCAAAGTTTGTCCATCAAATGAGTCAAACTTGGATTTTGGTGATAATCTCAATTCTTTTTGTGATTGGGCACTTTAATCTTGTTCTCCTTATTGGGATACATAATATTGATGTTTTAGAGTGGCCGAAAAAGCTTTTTTTCACCAGTTTCCTCATAATCAAAGTTTGTGCATTTAATGCGATAAACTTGGATTCTCGTAACAATCCCTATTCTATTTTGTGATAGGCACCACAACCATGTTTCTCTCATTGAGATACATGATATTAATGCTTTGGCTCGGGAAGAAAAGGTTTTTTCTCACGTTTGTCCTTATAATCAAAGTTTGCCAATTAAATGTGTCGAACTTGGATTCTTGCAATAATCTCCAGTCTTTTTGTGATTGGGCATTACAATCATGTTCTTCACTTTGGGATACATGATATTGATACTTTAGTTTGGCATGAAAAGCTTTTCTTTCCACTATTTTCCTCAGAGTCAAAATCTATCTATAGAATGAGACAAACCTAGATTCTTGAAATAATCTCCATTCTTTTCGAAACTGGGCATTAAAATCATATTCTCCACATTGGGATGCATGACATTGATGCTTTGGTTTGGCAACAAAAGCTTTTCTTTTTGCCATTTTCCTTGTAATCAAAGTTCATGCATAAAATGAGACAAACTTGGATTCTCATAACAATCCCCATTCTATTTGTGATTAGGCACCATAATCGTATTCTCCTTATTTAAATATGCGATATTGATGCTTTGGTTTGGCAAGAAAAGTTTTTTTCATTGTTTTCCTTACAATTAAAGTTTGTCCCTTAAATAAGTCAAACTTGGAATCTTTCAATAATCTCTAGTCTTTTTGTGATTGGGCACTACAATTAAGTTCTCCTCCACGTTGGGATACATGATATTGGTGCTTTAGTTTGGCAACAAAAGTTTTTTTTTACCATTTTCTTTGTAATCAAAATTCATGCGTTAAACTTGGATTCTTATAATAATCTCCATTCCTTTTGTGATTGGGCACTACAATCATGTTCTCCACGTTAGGATACATGATATTGATGCTTTAGATTTGTAAAAAAAAGCTTTTCTTTCCACCAGTTTCCTTATAATCAAAGTTCATCCATGAAATGATACAAACTTGGATACTCATAACAATATCTATTTTTTTTGTTATGGGCACTACAATCATGTTCTCCTCGTTGGGCACATGATATTAATGCTTTGAACTTGCTAGTGAAGCTTTTCTTTCCATGTTTTTTGTTATGATCAAAGTTTATCCATCAAATAAGTCAAACTTAGGTTCTCGTAATAATCTATGTTCCTTTTGTGGTTGGGTGCTACAATAATGTTCTCCACATTGGGATACACAACATTGATGCTTTGAATTTACAAGAACAGCTTTTCATTCCACCATTTTCCTTACAATCGAAGTTTATCTGTGAAATGAGTCAAACCTAGATTCTCATAATAATCTCTATTATTTGTGCGATTGGGCAATACAATCAGACTCTCCACACTAGGATACACTATATTGATGATTTTGATTTGCAAGAAAAGCATTTCTATCCATGATTTTCCTTATAGTCAAAGTTTGACCATCAAATGAGTCAAACATGGATTCTCATAATAATCTACATTCTTTTTATGATTGGGCCCTACAATCATGTTCTCCATATTATGACACACGGTATTAATGCATTGGATTTGCAAGAAAAGCTTTTCATTCCTCCACTTTCCTTACAATCCAAGTTTATCTGTGAAGTTAGTCAAACTTGGATGCTCGTAATAATCTAGGGTCTTTTTGTGGTTGGGCACTATAATCATGTTCTCCACATTGGGATACATAATATTGATGCTTTGGATTTGCAGGAAAAGTGATTCATTCCACCATTTTCCTTATAACCAAAGTTTACCCTTGAAATTAGTGAAACTTGAATTCTCATAATAATATCCATTCCTTGTGCGATTGGGCAATTAAATCAGGTTCTCCATAGTGGGATACACTGCATTGATGCTTTAGATTTACAAGAAAAGCATTTCTTTCCATGATTTTTCTTGTAATCAAAGTTTGTCCATGAAATGAGTCACACTTAGATTCTCATAATAATCTACTTTTTTTTATGATTGGTCACGACAATAATGTTCTCCATATTGGATATGCGATACTAATGCTTTAGATTTACAAGAAAAGCTTTTCATTCCACCATTTCCCTTATAATCAAAGTTCATATGTACAATGAGTCAAACTTGAATTCTCATAATAATCTCCATTCTTTATGCGATTGGGCACCATAATCATTTTTCCCACATTAGGATACATGATATTGATGCTTTGGATTTGTAAGAAAAGCCTTTCATTTCACCATTTTCTTTACAATCAAAGTTCATCGGTGAAATATGTCAAACTTGGCTTCTCATAATAAGCTCAATTCTTTTTGCAATTGGGCACTATAATCATGTTTTCCACATTAGGACACATGATATTGATGCTTTGGATTTACAAGAAAAGCTTTGCATTTTACTATTTTCCTTATAATTATAGTTTATCCATGAAATGTGTCAAACTTGGATTCTCATAATAATCCCTCTTCATTTTGTGATTCCGCACTACTATCATGTTCTCCATATTAGGATACACGATATTAATGCTTTGGATTTGCAAGAAAAGCTTTTGACTCCACCATTTTCCTTATAGTCAAAGTTCATCCATGAAATGAGTCAAACTTGGATTCTCATGATAATCTCCATTCTTTGTGCAATTGGGCAATATAATTAGTTTTCCACAATATGACATCTTTAGATTTGCAAGAAAAGTATTTCTTTCATGATTTTCCTTATAATCAAATTCTGTCCATAAATGAGTCAAACATGGATTGTCGTAACAATCTACATTTTTTTATGATTGAGCTCTACAATCATGTTCTCCACATTTGGATACATGATATTGATGCTTTGGATTTACAAGAAAAGCTCCACCATTTTCCCTATAATCAAAGTTTATCTATGAAATGAGTCAAACATAGATTCACATAATAATCTCCATTCTTTGTGCGATTGGTGCACTATAATCATGTTCTCCAATATTCAAATACATGATATTGATGCTTTGGTTTGCAAGAAAATCTTTTCTTTCCACCATTTTCCTTATAATCAAGTTTATCCGTGAAATATGTCAAACTTGGATTTTCATAATAATCTCGATTCTTTTTGTGATTGGGCACAACAATCATGTTCTCCACGTTGGGATACATGATATTGATGCTTTTGATTTGCAAGAAAAGCTTTTAACTCTACCATTTTCCTTGTGGTCAAAGTTCATTCATGAAATGAGTCAAACTTGGATTCTTATGATAATCTCCGTTCTTTGTACGATTGGGAATATAATCAAGTTTTCCACATTGGGATGCACAATATTGATGCTTTAGATTTGCAAGAAAAGCATTTTTTCCATGATTTTCCTTATAACAAAAGTTTATCCCTCAATTTAGTCAAACTTAGATTCTCATAATAATTTACATGATTTTTATGATTGGGCACCGTAATTATGTTTTCCACATTGGATACATGATATTGATGCTTTGGATTTGCAAGAAAAGCTTTTCATTCCACTATTTTCCTTATAATCAAAGTTCATCCATGAAATGTTTCAAACTTAGATTCTCGTAATAATCTCCATTCTTTTTGTGATTGGGTGCTACAATCATGTTCTCCATGTTGGGATACAGATATTGATGCTTTGGACTTGTAAGAAAAGCTTTTCATTCCACCATTTTCCTTATAGTCAAAGTTCATCCGTGAATTGAGTCAAACTTGGATTTTCATAAGAATCTCCATTCTTTGCATGATTGGGCCATATAGTCAGGATCCGACATTGGGATACACTATATTGATGCTTTAGATTTGTAAGAAAAGCATTTCTTTCCATGATTTTCCTTATAATCAAAGTTTGTCCCTCAAATGAGTCAAACTTAGATTCTTGTAATAATCTGTATTCTTTTTATGATTTGGCACTATAATTATGTTTTCCACATTGGATACATGATCCACCATTTTCCTTATAATCAAAGTTCATCTATGAAATGTGTTAAACTTGCATTCTCATAATAATCTCTATTCTTTTTGTGATTGGGCACTACAATCATGTTCTCCATATTGGAATACAAGATATTGACGCTTTGGATTTACAAGTAAAGCTTTTCTTTCCTCCATTTTCCTTATAATCAAAGCTCTCCTATGAAATGATACAAACTTGGATGCTCGTAACAATATCTTTTCTTTTCATTGTGGGCACTAAAATCATGTTTTTCACATTGGGATACTAGATATTGATGCTTTGGACTTGCAAGAAAAGCTTTTCTTTCTGCCACTTTCCTTATAATTAAAGTTCATCTACAAAATTATACAAACTTGGATACTAGTAGCAATCCCCATTCTTTTGTTGTGGGCACTACAATCATGTTTTCCTCATTGGACACACAACATTGATGATTTGAACTTGCAAGCAAAGCTTTTTTTTCATGATTTTCCTTATAATCAAAATGTGTTCATCAAATGAGTCAAACCTTGATTCTTATAATAGTCTGTGTTCTTTTTGTGATTGGGCACTATAACCATGTTCTCCACATAGGATACACAATATTGAGGCTTTGGATTTGCAAGAAAAGCTTTTCATTCCACCATTTTTCTTATAATCAAAGTTCGTTAGTGAAATGAGTCAAACTTGGATTCTTATAATAATCTCCATCATTTGTTTGATTAGGTAATATAATCAGGCTCTCCATATTGGGATACACTATATTGATGCTTTAGATTTGCAAGAAAAACATTTCTTTCCATGATTTTCCTTATAATCAAAGTTTGTCCATCGAATGAGTCAAACTTGGATTCTCATAATAATCTATATTCTTTTTATGATTGGGCACTACAATCATGTTCTCCATATTGGGATACACAATATTGATGCTTTGGATTTGCAAAAAAGGATTTTCATTCCAGCGTTTTCCTTATAATCAATGTTCATCTGTGAAATGAGTCAAACCTAGATTCTCATAATAATCTATATTCTTTGTGCGGTAATACAATCAGATTCTCCACTTTGGGATACATTATATTGATGCTTTAGATTTGCAAGAAAAAAGCATTTCTTTCCATGATTTCCTTGTAGTCAATGTTATCAATCAAATGAGTCAATCATTGATTCTCGTAATAATCTACACTCTTTTAATGATTGGGCACTACAATCATGTTCTCCATATTGCAACACACAAAATTGATGCTTTAGATTTGCAAGAAGAGCTTTTCATTCCTCCACTTTCCATATAATCTAAGTTCATCTATAAAATGAGTTAAACATGGATGCTCGCAATAATCTACATTCTTTTTATGATTGGGCACTACAACCATGTTCTCCACATTGGGATACATGGTATTAATGCTTTGGATCTGTAAGAAAAGCTCTCCATTCCACCATTTTCCTCATAATCAAAGCTCATCTGTGAAATAAGTCAAACTTGGACTCTCGTAGTAATCTCCATTCTTTGTGCAATTGCGCAATGTAATCAGATTCTCCATATTGGGATACACTACATTAATGCTTTAGATTTGCAAGAAAAGAATTTCTTTCCATGATTTTCCTTATAATTAAAGCTTGTCTAACAAATGAGACAAACTTGGATTATCATAATAATCTACATTTATTTTATTAGCCTCTGCAATCATGTTCTCTATATTGGGATACACGATATTGATGCTTTGATCATTCATAAAGAAATCATGTTTGTAAGGCAACAAATGAAGTGACATAACATGGATCATTCAATGCGATGATAAACAAAAGGAATGGACTATTGTAATTTATCTCGCAATCAGCGTTGATTATTTAGGAATAACCAAATCGATATTTTTTTAGATGCATCTAGCTTTTTTGATTGAATGTTTGACACATTCATGGAAGTTCAGGAAAGAGGAAAAAAATTGTAGCTGAAAGGTGGGGTTGTGGTATCTTCATGTATGACAAATACTTTTGACAAAGGAGGATTTTTGAATTTTAACAATTTTGAGTATCCCTTCGAATGGTCAGGGTTGGAGCATCCCTATGGATGACAAATCATTTTGACAAAGAAAGATTTTTAAATCTCAATAATTTTGAAAAGTAAGGTTAGGGGATCCATTTGAAAGGTTAGGGTTGGAGTATCCTTAAAAGTGACACATCTAACACTCTTTAAAGAAGTCAAGCTGGAAAACAAAAGTTGACAAAACTTTGTTATTTATGAAATATGTGAGCATTTTGATAACTTTTAGCAAAAGAGATTATTGTGAATAAGGATGGTAAAGATGTAAAATATGTTTGTGCCTTGATATGAGCCTATAGGAGGTCAAAGCATGCTCTCAAGTCTAATCGAGGTAATACAAAGACATTCGAATGTCTTGAGATGAAATTTGGGAAAACAACTCAATTTTGACCATAGCCAAAAATAGAGGACAAAGCAAAGTAGGGGGTATTTCTTTTTTTTTTTGTTTATGGGTCCAAACTCACAAACTCAAGTTATTGACATCCAAAGATCTATAATTGAAGGGAAAGAGTGGGTTGAATGTCTATGACTGAAGGGAAAGAGTGGCATGAGCATCACAAACTCATTTGCACAGCCCTAGAGTAGTTAGGGATAATAAAATAGCCTACTGATCATACCACTCAAGGTTTTGACTCAAAAACAAGGCACGAACATTTTGGGAACAAGCGTAGGGCCATTTTTGTTGCAAAATCAGAAGTTTAGAGCATGTTCAATCAATATTCTAGATCTAGAAAACTTAGTTGTCCCCAAGATATTTGCTAACTTTAACGAAAACGCTAAGTTTATGCTAAGCCTCATTGGTTAAAGTTAACATGCTTGGCTTGGGGAGTTTTGAAAATCAATTTTTGACAGCCATCAAACATGCATTTTGACTAGGGGAAGACAACAAACATACATGGGAATGACATATAACATGAATGGGGATGCTAACTTTACCAATGGTCTAGGCAAAGAAAATGTTATACATTTTGACAAGAAAATGTTATGAAAGCTGAAAATAATAAGGATTCATGACAAGGTGCAAGCTTATGTATAAATATGCTTGAATATATTAGGCTAATGATTCATGCATGGATTAAAGATAGCAAAATGCTAGGATATGGCATAAAATGCATGAGCTAGAGATATCAAAATAAGAAGGATGAAATGAGGTATTTTGCATATCAAAGAGGCATTAGGGCATCCAAATTATAAACTACCACAACCAAAAGCCACAATGATGCATGATAATGTAAAAAGGTGATGGAAAGATAGAGAGCTTACTAAAATGATGCAGGTGCTGAAAAACAAAAAATGAAAGTGATCAAGCGAGAAGCTATACCAACAAAACTTCACTTTTGACCAAATAATTGGAGCAGTAGAGATGGCTTGAATTTATCTATTTTTTTTGTTGTTAATAAGCAAGAAATAGAGAGAAACAATGTGGTTTTGGTTTTGGCATGGAAGAGGGTGGTTTTTGGAGTGTGTAATGGTTGAAAATGAGTGTTTTGGGGCTTTTTTTAGGTGGTGAGTATGGGATTTGGTTTTCTTAGTGTAGGAATATGTTTTGGAAGCTAAAAATGAGCTAGAATCTAACCTTTTTTAGCTGAGATATAAATCCCTATTTATACCAGCATTTTGGAGCCAATTTAGAGGTGTTTTTAGTTATTTCTCAAAGGGGACAAAGTGGTGTCAGCTTGTGGCTATATAATGGCTGTAGGGGGAACTTGCTGCCAATATGATGGACATAAGGTGGTTGGTTTAAATGCTGAAATGATTTTTCAGCAAATAGGGTGGCAATGGTGATCTTAGTCAACAAACTAGGGAATAGAATGATCATGTAACATTAACCTTTTTTATCCAATTTAGACTTCAAAAAAATGTTTGGATTAATTCAAAAATCCAAATTCATAATTTGAAATAGGTTTTGATCTTTTTTATGCAAAGAAATGAGTTAAAATCGAGTTTTCGATCAATGGTGGATGAGTTAAAAATGCCCAGACCATGAAAAATTAGCCCGATCGCTAAAAAAATTAGCTCGAACAAAATAAGGTGTCTACAGTTGCCCATCTTTGACCATTTCAAGATTAGAAACAGGGCAAAGACAAATAGATACTATTTTATCCAGGGTGGAATAATGTTCCCCAGGACACTTGCAAATAAATAAATTGTAATTAAATTCACTGTGAAAAGTGTAGTGTATTAGCAGCAATCCTGACAGAGGTTTAGGTGAATTTTGTAGGGTTTCCTTTCCTACTAGGGTGTTAGGTTTCCTAAGGCTTGAACCCTTTAGGCAGGTACAGAGTAACGTGGATTTTCGATGTAGGTGCCGCCCATTTGTGTAGGCTTTGACTTAGACCTAGGTGCCACCAGCTCATGTGGGCTTTGGCTTAGACTTAGTGCCACCAGCTTGTGTAGGCTTTGAAAATGATGCCATTGACTTATAGGCTTTAAAAGGATGCCACTGACTTGTAGGCTTTAAAAAAGTTGCCACTGACTTATGGGTTTTGAAAAGATGCCACTAACTTGTGGGCTTTAAGAGTGTGCCACTGATTTTTGGGCTTTTGTGAAGGAGCCACTAACTTATGGGCTTTGAAGAGGTGCCACTAACTTGTGGGCTTTTGTAAAGGTGCCTACAATGTTTTTTGATAAAACTTCTAATACAAGTTTTTCTTAACAAAGGTTCATGACAAAATTTCCCAATGAAAGGGTTTTGACACTAGTTCTTGACAAAATGCTTGACAAAGATTTTGACAAATGTTCTTGACAGAAGTTTTTGAGGATAGTTTCTAAACAACAATTTCTTAACACTAGCACTTTGACAGTGGTTGCTTGATAAAAAAGGTTTTAACATGAGGTGATAAGAAGAAAATAACCTTACCTGAATGACATTTGGTTTTTGAAGCTTAGAGTACTTACCAGGAATTCCTTGGAGGTTCAGTAAACCTGGCTTGGAGTGATATTATAAAAATAATGATGTACCCATACCTAATCTTCGATTTCAAAGGTGATAAGTTAGTGTCCCTTATTAGTTTCGGTAGTGCTCTTTTCATTTTTCTTTTCAATGTGTTGTGGTGCTTGTTCATGGATCTATTTCACCAAATCAGCCTTCCTCTTCCATTTGAGCTAGCTATCTCATTCACCGATAAAGGCATCAAATCCACTGGAGTTAAAGGGTTAAAATTATAAATAATCTCAAAAGAAGAATAACCAATTTAAGAATGCACATAACGATTATAAGCAAACTCGTCAAGAGGAATAAAATCTTCCTAAATTTTTAAATTCGTTTGAATAACAAATTGTAGCAAAGTTTCTAAGGTTCGATTTACTACTTTGGTTTGCCCATCATTTGGGGATGACAAGTGGGGGAAAACAATAACTTAGATCCCAATTTTCCCTACAACATTATCCAAAAAGGACTAAGGAATTTAACATCCCTATCACTCATAATTGTCCTAGGAATCCCATGCAAATGAATAATGTCTCGAAAGAACAAATGAGCTATGATTATGGCATCATCAGTTTCATGGCAAGGAATGAAATGAGCCATCTTAGAAAACCTATCAACAATCACAAATATTGAACCATTCCTTTTTTGGTTCTAGGCAACTCTAAAATGAATTCCAAAGAAAAATCGATCCATGGTCCATTTGGAATAGGAAGTAAGGGGTATAAACCATGAGGTAATGTCCTAGACTTGGCTTGTCTACATGAAATACAATGAAAACACACTCTTTCAACATCCCTATGCATTTATGGATAGTAAAATTGTTTTTGCAATGCAATATGGCCAATGTTTTATGAACAACAAAATGCCCTATCAGCCCACCATTGTGAGACTTACTCATAAGTAATTCTTTTAAAGAATAAGAAGGCATAAAAACTTTATTCTCCCTAAACAAAAAACCATCATGCCTATAAAATTTACTAAAAGAAAAATTCACTTGCTTCATGGACATTTACAAAATCATGATCTTTTACATACAATTCTTTGATATACTCAAATCCCATTAACCTTCACTAAGTATCGATATTAGGGCATACCTGTGTGATAAAGCACCAGCTATAACATTGTCCTTCTCCTGTTTCTACTAAATAATGTAAGGAAATGTCTCAATGAACTCTACTCGCTTTACATGGCAGTGATTCAATTTACCTTAACCTTTAAATGTTTTAATGTTTCATGATTAAAGTGAATGAAAATTCTTTAGGCCAACGGTAATGCTGCCATTTTTTTAGAGCCCTCACTAGTCATATGCTAAGTAGTTCAAAGTGGCTCCACTGAGTTTCTTGCTAAAAATGCTATGGAATATTTTTTTTACATCAAGATAGCACGGACACCTATCCCTGAAGCATACATTCAATCTCAAAAGTTATATTAAAATTAGGCAATTGTAATAAATGAGCAAAACACAATTTATCTTTTAACAAAGTAAAGAGTCTTTCTTGTTCCTTTCCCCATTTAATTTTCACATATTTCTTAATCGCTTTTGTTAAGGGTGAAGCAATGGTGCTAAAGTCCTTCATAAAACATTAATAAAAGCTAGCCAACCCCTGGAAATGCCTTACTTTAGTCACAGATTTGGGTGTTGGCCACTCTTTAATTGCCTTTATCTTTTCTAGATCAACTTTAATACCTTTTGCACTCACAATAAATCTGAGAAAAAAACTTTTTCCATGAAAAAAGAGCACTTTTTTCATATTAGCATACAACTTTTCCTTCTTAAGAGCATCTAAAACACATTTTAAATGATTTATATGTTCATCTAAACTCTTGCCGTACACTAGAATGTCATCAAAATATATCCCAATGAACCTGCCAATAAAGGCACGTAAAATATGATTAATCAATCTCATAGATGTACTAGGTGCATTAATGAGACCAAATGGCATAACTAACCACTCATATAACCTATGCTTATCTTAGAAGTAGTTTTCTACTCATCACTTGGTTTAATTCTAATCTAATGGTCTCCACTTTTTAAATCAATTTAAGAAAATATGCAAGAACCATACAACTCATCTAGCATACATCTAATCTAGGAATAAGGTGATAATACTTTACAGTAATTTATTGACAGCCCTACAATCCACACACATCCTCTAAGTTTCATCTTTCTTTGGAACCAATAATATAGGCACAGCACACAGACTCATTTTTCCCTCACTTGCCTTTTTGCCAATAGCTCTTCAACTTGCCTTTGAAGTTCTTTTGTCTTATCAAGATTGCTCCTATATGCTAGATGATTGGGAATTGCTATACTAGGGATGAAATCAAATTTGATGTTTAATTCCTCTAATTGGTGGTAATCCCTTTAGAACTTCTTCTAGAAAGGCATCTTCATATTCCTGTAATAAAGAAACAGTAACACTAGATAAAGAAGGGTTAAGACCATTAGTGTTCAACTAAGCCTCTTTGTACACAAGTACAATCAATGGCTTTTAAGCATAGAAAGCACTCATACATTCCCTCTTTTGTTCATACAAGCTTTTATTTTTCACTTTTGCTATTAGGTTCTCTTCTTGCTCACTTATACTAACTTGTTCTTCTAACACTTAACCTATAGTGACAAAGAATAACTTGATCCCACCAAACAATCGCATAATTTATGAATTCAACCATAGCAAGTTTCACTTTTTCTTCTTCTAAATAATGGTGGCATTCAAATATAAGTCAAGATCATTTTTACCCTGAAATGAAGGAATCTTTGTTTTAATGCTACCAATATTTTGGTCCATACCATCATGATTCCTACACTCTCTTCTAGGCCAACAGTCTTGCCTAGCTCCTCTTTGTGAAAATCTTCAAGCATTCATTTACTCTACTTCACTCTCACATTCCTCTTCATCCACTAGTTCATCTTCTCTTAAAGGTTGGATATTTGGCCTGTTCGTCCTTATTTCATTTGGTTACTCTCTTTTCAACCTTGCAATTGTAGCTTCTTGTCTATCCATTCCATTTTAAAGATTTTAAAGACAAGTTGCATTCTTTCAAACTGTTGTTGCATGGCTTGAAGAGTGAAAGGAAGTTTTGGCTGTGTTTATTGCTTTTCACTGCTATTACCATTATGTTTGGATGCTTCCATGCCTTTTCCTACCAAATTCATACTTGTATTAACAAAAATTGGTTAGGACCTCACTAGAATCACTCTTTCACATGTTTATCCTTAATTTAGGTCTTGCACTTATGTTTTCACTCAATTGGGCTTTCGTCTTACTCCAATGATCTCACTTTCTCATGCCTTTTACGACTCTAGAAATTTTTTGGTTTTTTTCTAAGACTCACAATGAAGTAATCAAAAATTAAGTCCAATTTGAAGTAATTTAAACTAATGACAACTCTTAAATTTGCAAATAAATAAATTGGAAATAAAGAAAGGCCAACAAAAAGAAGAAAGACATGTGAAAATAGAAAATTGACTAGCAAAATTAAAGTAAATAGCAAAAAATAGCACTGACTCAATTTATGTATATGACCTAAAACCCAATGGAAAGAAATAAAAAGGAAATGAAACAATGGATGTTCTATAAATTATGGTGATTAGGTGTATGAATGACTGAAAATGTAAACACTATAAATTTAGGAAAAGGGCAATCAATCAATTAATTGATTGGGAAACAATTAATTGGAAAAAGATTAAAAAAGAAATTACCAAGATATCAGAAAATAAAGCACGTAATTTTGTCAAACTGATATATCAATTAACTGCAAAGAAAAAAACTATAAAGAATGCAGCAAAGGTAACAAAATCAGAGAACTGAGTGGAAGGAAAAACAAGGGGGATACCACCAAGATATTAGAAAAGGAAATTTCTCCCAAATTTTTAAAACATAAATTGGCTCTTTGTTAGAGCATCCAACCTTTGATGCCAAACAACTTGATAAAAGAAATAAGAGATAGATCACTTGATCTAAACCAAAGCTCTGATGCCAAGTGATGCTAAAACCTTAAGAATAATGTCCTAAAACCCCCGACTAACATTTTAGATCAAAGATTAGAACCTAAAAAATAATAAGAAACTAACACAGGATTCTTGACCCGACAATTTCAATACAGAACATAAACCAAGAAGACTGAGGGAATTGGAAACATGACCACATGCTTTAGCATCAATTATAAACCAAGAATATCAAAAATTAAATGCCATGAGATTAAATTAACCTTGATAAGTTTTGATGGAGTCCAAAGAAGAACTCAAAGAAATTTGTTGCACCAAGGAGACTACTTGTATTAATTATCCATTGAAAAACTGAAAAACTAGCTTTACAATTACAACAGACTATTTATAGCCAAAAGATAAAACCTTAATGCATCCTAACTAGGAAACTCGTTTAGGCTTTTAGATGGTCAATTAAAATTCAAAACAAAGCCTCAAGCCTAATAACTAGTCCCAAAGCATAGGCCCTTGATATAGATACTTAAAAAAATTAAAATAAAATGTGGCAGGCATGTGCTACTTAATAAAAAAGTCTAGCCCATAAGTAAACAAAAGATAGCCAAAATATCAATATTTGGCCCAATCACTAAATAACTTGCTCATAAGCTTGAAGCAAAGCATGATTGATTAAAGCCCATTTCCTCTTTGAATTCCAAGTCCAGACCATCTCCATCTTTAGCTTCTTGTATGAATAGCTTTGTAATTAGCCCTTGCACATCTTTTTATAGTTGTTTAGCCCAAGCTCATGTAAAAGGTCCACTCAACACTTAAAAGTCCTTTGGAACATCATCTATGTTATTTTACATTGGTTGGATCACATCAAACTAGGTTTATCCCATTTGAGGGTTGAACTTTGATTCTAAGGAAAATCATAGAAAGAAAAATGTTTCTTGCAAAATCAAAGCATCAAAACCGTGTATCTAACCTAGGAAAATGTGTTTATAGTCCTAATCCCCAAAAGATAAAGATTGTTATGAGAATCTGGGCTTATCCCATTTGAGGGATGAACTTTGATTCTAAAGAAAATGGTGGAATGAAAAGCTCCTCTTGGCAAATCAAAGCATCAAAACCATGTGTCCCTATGAGGAGAATATGTTTATACTGCCTAATCACCAAATGAATAAAGATTATTATGATAATCCATGCTTATCCCAGTGATAGATTAACTTTAATTTTACAAAAAAATGGAAAGAAAAGCTTTTCTTGGAAAACCAAAGCATCAAAGTCGTGTACCTTAATAAGGAGAACATGTTTACAGTGCCCAATCCCTAAAAGAATGAAGATTGTTACGAGAATCCAAGTTTTTCCCATTTGACATAAAACTTTAATTTTGAGGAAAATGGTGGAATGAAAAGCATTTCTTGCTAAATTAAAGCATAAAAAAGGTTTATCTCTATGAGAAGAATGTGATTATAGTGTCCAATAACCAAAAGAATGGAGATTATTACCAGAATCCATGTTCGCCCATTTAACAAGCAAACTTTCATTCTAAGGAAAATGCTGGAAAGAAAAGCTTTTCTTGCAACACAAGATTGTCAAAACTGTGTATCGCAATGAAGAGAATGTGTTTATAGTGCCCAATAACCCAAAAATTAAAGATTATTATGAGAATCCAAAACTATCCCATTTGACAGTTAAACATTGATTCCAAGTAAAATGGTGGAATGAAAAGCTTCTTTTGCCAAATCAAAGCATCAAAAGAGTGTATCCCTATAAGGAGAATGTTTTTATAGTCCTTAATAACCAAAAGAATGAAGAATATTACCAGAATCTGTGTTTATCCAATTTGACATACGAACTTTGAATTTAAGGAAAATGGTGTAGTGAAAAGCTTTTTTTGCCAAATCAAAGCATTAAAACCGTGTATCCCAATGAGGAGAATATGATTATAGTGCCCAATCACCAAAAATATACAGATTATTATGAGAATCCAATTTATCCCATTTGATAGCTGAACTTTGATTCTAAGGAAATGGTGGAATGAAAAAGGTTCTTTTACCAAATCAAAGCATCAACACATTGTATCCTTATGAGGGGAATGTTCTTATAGTGCCTAGTAACCAAAAAAATAGAGAATGTTACTAAAATCCATGTTCATCCCATTTGACAAATGAACTTTGATTCTATGGAAAATGGTGGAAAGGAAAACTTTTTTTGCAAAACCAAAGCATCAAAATCATGTAACCTAATAAGGAGAATGGATTTATAATGCCTAATCTCCAAAAGAATGAACATTATTACAAGAATCCAAGTTTGTCCTATTTAGCAAATGAACTTTGATTCTAAAGAAAATGGTGTAACAAAAACCACCTTTTGCCAAATAAAAGCATCAAAACCATGTATCCCTATGAGGAAAAAGTGTTTATAATGCCCATTCACCAAAAGAAAAGAGCTTATTGCTAGAATCCAAGTTTGTCCTATTTGATAGCCAAACTTTGATTTTAAGGAAAATGGTGAAATGAAAACCTTCTCTTGCCAAATCAAAGCATCAAAATTGTTTATCCAAACAAGGAAAATGTGTTTATAGTGCCCAATCACCAAAATAATGGAGGTTATTATGAGAATCCAAGTTTATCCCATTTAATCGATGAACTTTGATTCTGAGAAAAATGGTGGAAAGAAAAGCTTTTCTTTGAAAACCAAAGCGTCAAAACCATGTGTCCTAAGTAGGAGAATGTGTTTATAGTGCCCAATCACCAAAAGAATGGATATTATTTGAAGAATCCAAGTTTGTCCCACTTGATAGCCAAACTTTAATTCTAAGGAACATGGTGGAATGAAAAGCTTCTCATGCCAAATTAAAACATCAAAATCATGTATCCTTATAAGAAAAATGTGTTTATAGTGCCTAATCACCAAATGAATGGAGATTATTATGATAATCCATTTTTGTCCCACTTAAGGGATGAATGATTCTAAGAAAAATAGCAAAAAGAAAACTTGTCTTAGAGAACCAAAACATCAAAATCGTGTATCCCAATGAGTAGAATGTGTTTATAGCACCCAATCCCTAAAAGAATGGATATTGTTACGACAATCCAGGTTTGTCCCATTTGATAGTCGAACTTTGATTCTAAGGAAAATCTAGAATGAAAAAGCTTCTCTTAACAAATCAAAGCATCAAAATAGTGTATCCCTATTAGGGGAATGTTTTTATAGTGCCCAATAACCAAAAGAATGGAGAATATTACCAGAATCCATTTTCGTCCCATTTGACAAATGAACTATGATTCTATGAAAAATGATGGAAATATAAGCTTTTCTTACAAAACCAAAACATCAAAATTGTGTATCCTAATGAGAACAATGAGTTTATAGTGCCCATCTCCAAAAGAATAAAAATTATTACAAGAATCCAAGTTTGTCTCATTTGGCAAATGACTTTGATTCTAAAGAAAATGGTGTCATGAAAAACACCTCTTGCCAAATTAAACCATCCAAACGTTGTATCCTTATGAAGAAAAAGTGTTTATAATGCCCATTCACTAAAAGAATGGAGATTATTACTAGAATCCATGTTTGTCCCATTTGATAGCTGAACTTTGATTTTAAAGAAAATAGTGGAATGAAAAACTTTTCTTACCAAATCAAAGCTTCAAAATCGTGTATCCAAATAAGAAGAATGTGTTTATAGTGCCTAATCACCAAATAATGGAGATTATTATGAAAATCTAAGTTTATCCTATTTAACGGATGAGCTTTGATTGTAAGGAAATGGTGGAAAGCAAAGCTTTCTTTGAAAACCAAAGCACCAAAATTATGTATCCTAATTAAGAAAATGAGTTTATAGTGCCCAATCACCAAAAGAATAGATATTACTTTGAGAATCCAAGTTTGTCCCAATTAACAGTCAAACTTTAATTCTATGGAACATGGTGGAATGAAATGTTTCTCATGCCAAATTAAAGCATCAAAATAATGTATCCCTATAAAGAAAATGTGTTTATAGTGCCCAATCACCAAATGAATAGAGATAATTATGATAAATCATGTTTGTCCCACTTGACAGATGAACTTTGATTTTAAGAAAAAATGGTGGAAAAAAAAGCTTTTCTTAGAGAATCAAAGCATCAAAATCATGTATCCTAATAAAGAAAATGTGTTCTAGCACCCAATCTCCAAAAGAATGGATATTATTACGAGAATCCAAGTTTGACGCATTTGACAGTTGAATTTTGATTCTTAGGAAAATGGTGGTATAAAATACTTCTCTTGCTAAATTAAAGCATCAAAATCATGTATTCCAATGAGGAGAATGTGTTTGTAGTGCCCAATCCCTAAATGAATAAAGGTTATTATGATAGTCTAAGTTTTTCCTACTTAAGGGATAAACTTTAATTCTAAGGAAAATAAAGGAAAGAGAAGCTTTTTCTTGCAAAACCAAAGCCTGAAAACTATGTAACCTAATGAGTGGAACATGTTTATGGTGCCCAATCACCAAAAGGATGGGGATTATTACAAGAATCCAAGTTTATCCCATTTGATGGATAAACTTTAATTTTAAGAAAAATGGTGGAATAAAAAGTCATCTCTCGCCAAAGCAAAGCATCAAAATGGCGTATCCCTATGAGAAGAATATGTTTATAGTGCCCAATAACCAAAAGAATGAAGATTATTACCAGAATCCATGTTCACCCAATTTGACAGGTGAACTTTGATCTAAAGAAAATGGTGAAAGGATAAGTTTTTCTTTTGCAACTCCAAAACATCAACATCGTGTATCCTAATAAGGAGAATGGGTTTATAATGCCCAATCAACAAAAGATTGGAGATTATTATGAGTTCTAGGTTTATCCTATTTGAGGGACGAACTTTGATTTTAAGGAAAATGGTTGAAAGAAAAGCTTTTTACAAAATGAAAGCATTAAAATTATATGCCTTAGCTAGGAGAATGTGTTTATAGTGCCCAATCAGCAAATGATTGGAGATTATTATGAGAATCTAGGTTTATCCCATTTGAGGGGTAAACTTTAAATCTAAGGAAAATTATGGAAAGAAATTTTTTCTTCAAAAATTAAAGCATCAAAACCATGTATCCGAATTAGAAAAATGTGTTTATAGCACCTAATCCTGAAAAGAATGGATATTATTACGAGAATCCAAGTTTATCCTATTTGGCAACTAAACTTTGATTTTTAGGAAAATAGGGGAATGAAAAACTTTTCTTGCCAAATCACAGCATCAAAACCATGTATCCAAATGAGAAGAATATGTTTATAGTGTCCAATCACCAAATGAATAGAGACTATTACGATAATCCAAGTTTATCTCGTTTAAGGGATGAACTTTGATTCTAGGGAAAATAGTTGGAAGAATAGCTTTTCCTGCAAAACCAAAGCATCAAAACCATGCAACCTAATGAGGAGAACATGCTCATAGTGCCCAATCTCCAAAAGAATGGAAACTATTACTAGAATCTAAGTTTATCCCATTTGACAACTGAACTTTGATTTTAAGGAAAATGATAGAATGAAAAGCTTTTTTTTCCAAAGCAAAGCATCAAAATTGTGTATCCAAATGAGGAGAATGTGTTTATAGTGCCCAATCACCAAAATAATGGAGATTATTATAAGAATCCAAGTTTATCCCATTTGACAGATGAACTTTGATTCTAAAGAAAATAGAGGAAAAAAAACATTCCTTGCAAAACCAAAGCCTCAAAACCATGTGTCCTGGCTAGAAAAATGTGTTTATAGTGCCTAATCCTCTAAAGAGTGGTGTAGATACCTAATTTCATCTGGGTCCTATTTTTATCTTTTTCAATAATCCTAAATATCCAAAATTAAGGACTTAACGGCAACCCTTTTTGGTAATGATCTTTTTCAAATGAATGAAACACTCTTAAAACCTTTTTATTCATAGTTAAATGGCTATAAGTTCACGTAATAAAAAAGAATCACACTTTGATATCTAATTTCAGATATACAAAACAAGTATTTAAGAGAAAAATCATTTTTTATCTTTTTTGGGCAAAATTTTTAGAATTTGTTCTTGCGAACGATATCGTAGTTAAATTTCCCATTTTTAAGAATTTTTAGAGAATGTTCATTAAACTTGGAAGTTGACCATCGCATAATTATACTGATATTTATATGGCATTTATGCCGATATGCACTCTAAAAAATCAAAAATATTCAAGGAAAAATTCATATTGGCATTTTATACCAAAAGGAGTCAGGTTGTCCATTTTTGTGACTAATTTTAAATTTTTCATAGTATTTCGAGTTTTATACTCAAACAATTTTCTTCATAAAATTATTTTGGGTACCAGATTCCCATATTTACCACTTTCTAAATTAGTATTTTGGATAATAGATTTTATTTAATTCATTTTTATATCAATTTTAATGGATTCCTTGAAATTTTCTTGATTCTAAAATACGAACTTCCCTTTATTTGTAAAATTTTATTATGGAATTTCCTCAAGTTTTCAAATTTAAATTTCTTTAAAATTTTGCATTTAATTACCATTAGATCAGTTTTTTCAAAATTCATTTTATTTTAAAAGTTTTAAATTTTCTTCTTGTTTTCAAAATACGAAGTTTTTTACTCTGTAAATTTTTTTGAAAAGATTTTTCTGAGTTCATAATTTTTAAAATTTTTTAAATATTATTATTTAATTCATATTAAATTAGTTTAAGAAAATTCCTTTTATTTTTATCAGTTTTGCATTTTTCTTTTAAAATTCTTTTATTTTCAAAATGCAAAATTTTTTTACTTCGTAAACCACCATCCCTGTTGTCTACCACCTTAGAAAAAATAATAAACAAAAATTCTCTCAAACAAAAAGCTTTCGATATTCAAGTTTAACCATTTTTCATAGAAATTTTCAAGAAATTTTAAGTTTAAAAGCTTTTCAAGTTAACTTTATCTAGAAAATTTGCAATTTTTGCTTACATCCATCATTTTTTTCCTTTAATATGAGTCAAAATCATTTTAAGCTCATGGATTTTATCCATGTTGAAAGGCTACATTTTGACAATGATCAATTTCCTATATATTTGTTGATATATTTATTTTTTAAAATATTATTATTTTTTATGAGATATTAATTTTTTAAATGTATATGTTGATGATTATATTGTTATTCTTAATATTTTCATGTTAATATGTTGATCTACATATTTATATATTCATTTTGTTATCATTTTATTTTTGTATTTAAACTTGATGATATTTATTCATGTTTATTTTCATGATTTTGTGTTACAATATATTGATGCATACTGTTTCTTAGCTTAGTCAAATTTGATATGAATTGGTAGTGATGAATTTTTGCTTATTGTTGTCTTGATTTCATGTTTCTTAGCCTATTTTGTAAATATTAGAAATTTTAGGGATTAAATCATAAAATATGTCAACTTTTTTTATGCTATTTTTGGTTTGGTTGAGAGCTTCATAGGTTATTAGAAAACTGATTTTGTGTGTTTTGAAACATGTTTTAGATGATCTTAACATTTTAGGAGCCATTTTGCAATTTTAGAAAATTTAAGGGCTAAATTTTAAATATGCAAAAATCATATTTTCTAGCCAAAAGTGCTTGGCCAAACCTTTACATAGACTTTTTTTCATGATTTTTGGGTTAATTCTTGGCTAGTTTGATGATTTTTTTTTTATGTTTTGTGATTTTTGTTCATGTAGGGGTCAAAATGCAACTTTGTAAAGTTTAGGGACTAGTTTGCAAAAAAAATTTTATTTATGGCCAGAGATGTTTGGTTAAACCTTCGTAAGAATGTTTTCTGTGATTTACATATCGATTTTTCATGATTAGCAATATTTTATGATGATTTATTATGTTTTCTTGTGCCAGAGTCAAAATGTAATTTTACAAAGTTTAAGGGTTATTTTGTAAATTATGGAGAAATTTTTTTTATGCCAAAGTGTTTGGCCAAATGCTTGTTGATATATCGGTTGTATTTTCATGCATAATTTCATATGATTTTTATAATTTTTAGGTTATTTTATTATGTAGGGACTAAAATGATAATTTAAAAAAGTGTAGGGGCTAAATTGCAAACTTTAGTAATTGGGATGCAAAATGGTCATTTTGTCACTTTTAAAAATTTCTATTATTCCTATGGCCTTTCATATTAGTATGAAAGCTTTCAAAAATTTTTGTATTTTCTTAGTTTTCTGTTAGGTACGAAATGAAATTATTTAAAAAAATTTAGAGGCTTAATTGTAATTTTTGCATTTGAAGCCAAATTTTGAACTTTAGTTTCCCCATTTAGGGTCAATTCATCCATTTCTCATCATTTCAATGTCCATGAAGGTTACCAAGATACTTTCATGTCGAAGGCATACGCTAGGGGCATTTTGGTAATTTTGTTCATCAGGATGCTTTTATGCCGAAGGTGAATATCTAGGATCAGATTAGTTTTCCAAGGTCATTTTCGTGCGTTTTAAGTTTATCGGGATACCTTCATAGAGGCATTTTGGTAATTTTGCTAGAACTGAGTCCTAGGTAGTCATCGAGAAACTTTTATGCCAAAGATGTGCATTTAGGATAGGTTCAACCTTCCATAATCATTTTTTTGTCCTTTAAGATTATCATATACTTTCATGTCGAAGGTACACCTTAGGGGTATTCTGCTAATTTCATTAAAAACAAGTCCTAGGTAGTCATCAGGGTGCTTTTATGCTTTTTTTGTCCTTTAAGGTTATCAGATACTTTCATGTTAAAGGTATACCTTAAGGGTATTTTGGTAATTTTGCTAAAACTAAGTCCTAGGCAGTCATCGGGCTGTTTTATGCAAAAGATATGCATTTAGGATATGTTCAACCTTCCATAATCATTTTCATATCTTTTAGGATTATAGGGATATTTGCATGCTGAAGGGATACCTCAAGGGCATTTTGGTAATTTCATTAAAACCTAGTCTCAAGTAGCCATCGTGATACTTTTATGCCAAAGATATCATTTAAGATAGGTTCAATCTTCCATAATCATTTTCGTGTCCTTTAGGTTTACCAAGATACTTTCACATTAAAGGTATATCTTAAGGGCATTTTGGTAATTTCACTAGATTCAAGTCTTAAGTTGTCAGCGAGGTGCTTTTATGCTAAAGATGTGCATTTAGGATAGGTTCAACCTTCCATAATCATTTTCTTGCCTTTTAAGATTATCGAGATACTTTCACATCGAAGGTATACCTTCAGGGCATTTTCGTAATGTCACTAGAATCAAGTCTTAGATAGTCATCGAGGTGCCTTTATACCAAAGATGTGGATTTAGTATAGCTTCAACCTTTCATAGTCATTTGAATGTCAATTAGGGTTACCGGGATATTTTATGTCGAAGGTATACCCTAAAGGTATTTTGATAACTTTGTGTTAAAACAAAGTCCTATGTGATTACTAGGATACTTTCATATCAAAAGTACATATTAAGAATAAGTTATCATATCAGGTCATTTTTAGGTCATAAAGTCCATATTTCTAATAATAAATTTATTTTTTATAAATAAGGCAATGTCTTTTAATTAAATTAATACGTAGGATTCCTACTAGAATATGTGAGGAATTTTATGGATTATTTTAATAATGAGATACCCTTTTTAAATAGAAGTTCAAGATTTTTTTATTTAAAAAAACAAAACCTTTAATATTTCACATGGTTCTCCAATAGGATATGATAGAGAATTCGTATCCATTTAGTTCCCCAAAAGTGTACGAATAATTTTACGAATTCAAAATGTAATAAAACTTGACTTTCCTCGGAATAATAAATTTGTTTAATAAAATATTATGGCAATTATAATTAAATATCAAATTGAAACTGAATAAAAATCAAATTTATTTTAATACATGATTAATAAGGTATCGATTGCTGGGCATCACAAGAAGGTCAATCCTTACTTATGATTGTAACTAACTCTCAAACCCTTTCAAGCGATCTCTGGTATGAGCGTAGACCTGGGAGTTATTTTTTATGAGTTTCGTAATCCTTAAAATATAAACTCCTGTAGGTTTCCAATCTCACCTAGCCAAAACAAATTGGTGACAACTCCAAAAGAAATGGTTATTTCATAATGAATATTCGAGAAGTCGGGTGAGTGATTTATCTTGATAACTCAGTCTCCAGGTACAAAAATAAAGAATAATAATCATGATATAGGCCCCTAGAAATAAAAGGAAATAACTATATATAGATATTTATATAGAAACAATGGATACTTTTGCCATTTTAAGTAGGGCAAGTCAATATTGTATTTGGGCCATGTTGCGATAGCTTTGCGACTCCACTAAGATGAGTTATGAGCCACGCCTAAAATTAATTACGTGTTAACTAACTTTCGATTAATTTGGTTTCAACCGATATTTAACTATAATTCTTGATATTTCCAAAACAAAAATTTTATTGTATTTTCTACTTATAAATTCAGTATATATTGTTTGTATTTTTCACTAACCTCTTTTTGTTTATTTTGTAGCTTTACTTTTTAGGGGAATTTACAGTAGGGGACTTTACAGTAGGGTACCTTGTCAGTTCTTTTAGGACTCGAGAAACAATTCGAGAACTTATTTGGATGTCTAACCCAAACCTCATGTAATGAGCTATAGGAGACTCACCCAGTTATAGCCATACCCGACTATAGAGGATACGAAACTAGGCACACATGGGGGAATGCTTCTAACCCTTTACTATTATGATTTGATTTTCTTCATGTTATTATTGTATTATTATGGTATATTTTACTTTTATTAATTTGTTATATTACCAAAGAGGTTTTTTTTTTTTAATTCATGGTATCATATTTATATATATCCCTTGGAAACTTGTAAATTCTTTTATGCACTTGCAAAGTTCACATTCTTATATGTTCAAGCATTCATAATTTCCACAATGTATTAATTCATTTTATTTATTGTATTTCAAGAATCAAGAGATGGGTGATAATTCAAAGGAAAAGGTCACTACGTTCATGTTCATCTAAGAAGAGTTTAACCATAAAGTCAGTGGAATGGAAAATCCACTCAATAGACTGATATAAATGGTTACGGGTTTACACGAAAGAAAAAAGATCACATATTCGAAGTATTAGAATACAAGGGAAATCAAATGATTGCGAAAATAACTTTTTAGGCTACTTGCTAGATTTTATGAATATAGGATTAAAAAAATGAATACAAAAATTAATGATTAGGGTTTTAAAAATTCCTTTAGAAGCACAACACAGTTAGGAAAATGCAATATTTGCAAGAGTAATTCTTTTTGTTACTTTGCTTTTGAATTTTGTACATATGACATGTATGACCACAATCAGTGGATAAGGTAGAGAATTTTGGTAAGCAGTACAATGCTATTGAATCATGACTCAAATTCCTCAGATTCCTACTTCTACAATAATCTTTATGTTTATTGAATCATGTCGCATTCACTCATTTATATATTTGTTCATTCAATCATTTTTTTACCATTTATTGACATACATACATGGATAATAATAAAGATAAATGTTGACAAGATTATGTATTCATGCATATTGATTTGAGTTCCCTTTTCATTTTTTTCAAGATGAAGTAACATGAATCATAAAATAAAAGACGTCACAAACTGCAAGCTCAATGAAGTTTCATAGAACAAGTAAGTCTGTCAACACCCAGTAAAATATTATTTATACTCATGTTGGGGATTCAAGGAAGTACAAACATAGAGACAATTTTTTAACATTTAAGATATACAGTCAGTGGACACTAATATTAGTTCCCTTTCATAAGGGGCGGATGTAAAAAGCATTGCATAAAAACAAAATTGGGGTCCTTGACTTTAACCAAAATGAAAGTTCCTGCAAAAGCAAAACCATAACTAAAAAATTATTATTATTGCAAATAGTCCTGTATCATAACAACACTTCTGCCAGGGATCTAGGGAGTATCAGTTGAATGGAAATTACCTCGAAGTCTCAATTTTCATTATACCAACACTCCTAATAGGGATCCAAGGAGTATCAGTTGAATAGTAATTATCTTAAAGTACTCAATTTTCATCATACTACCATTTTTTCCAGGGATCTAAAGGAGCACAAGATAGAAGGCAACCACTCCAAAATACTTAATCTTTAGGGAGCCATTCCCATAATACATATTCTTGTCGACTAAGGGGCAATAGGCAACAAATATGGGTCAAGAAGTCATTCACAACTGATGGAAGCCAGCATAAAAAAAAGTTGAGAAAATAAGGAAATTCATTCGAACAGTGTCCTCGACATTGGAAAACTTGAATTCCATTCCAACAAAATCAGTAAACCTTAACAAAACTAATTACTTCGATTATTCAGCAATAGGATTGTGTGTCAGCAACCTTAAAACTTGGAAAACTCCCTACCCAAGGTGCTATAATTTGAGTGTCAGGGTACAACACTCTTTGTTTAAGGATTCCATCAACCAATGCATGTTGTTCAATGTAAAAATAATTGAGAGTATTAGCATAATTAGTATGAGATATTAGGCTGCTATAAATTCCAAACTTGAATTACTTCGATGATTCTTTGCCATGCAATGAGCTTTTGTATTCATCTTTTCTGATAAAGAATCGAGTAAAGAATCAAGTCTCATGTTATGGCTATGCTCATGGCATTATTGAGATGATAAGAAATAACCACTCATCTTGTGGCATTTTTGAGCTTTAAAACTTAGAGTTCAATAAACCTCCTAATGTTTCACTAGCTAATTTACAATTTAGCCTTGGGGATACTAGCAAAAATTTGAAATTGGTGGATGCCTATCAATGATGATTGGTTTAAAGGTTATCACCCGTATGTTAGTAAGCCAATTAGGGGCAATTCCTATCTTGACTTCAAAATTTTGTACATTTTTTATGGAAACTGTAAATTTTGAAATGAATTTTAGTTTGTAAATATTGTGCATTTTGTAATGGACCATGAATTTTGTTAATAATGTTTCTAGTATCTAGGACAATGAGAAAATTTTGGAAAAATTTTTCTTTGCTGGGCGATCACCATTAGTTTGAACTCTTTTAGAAAGGTCCTTTACCTCTACATATGTAATTATCCCAGGCACTCAACTATAAACCTTTCACCACTTGAGACCCTCTACATCTAAATGTTCATGTCTATGGATTCGTTGAAGGACGTACAAATAGGTTATGCTCCTTAAAGTTTCAGATATTGATGGTTAGACGTGTTAAAGTAATGATAGTAATTTCAAGATCTCCCTTAGTTGGATAAAATTTTGCTATAACTTTCTTGACACTCTTCCAAATCCTTGATTCAAGAAGAATGAAAGTAAACCTGAGCCAACAGAGATTATTATGAAAATTCATGTTTGTCCCAATTAAGGGGTGAACTTTAACCTTAAAGAAAATGATGGAATAAAAAGCTTCTCTTGCCAAAGCAAAGCATCAAAATAATGCATCCCTATAAGGAGAATGGGTTTATAGTGCCCAGTCAACAAATGAATTAAGGTTATTACAATAAACCATATTTGTCCTATTTGACAAACAAACTTTGACTCTATGAAAAATGGTGGGAAGAAAAGCTTCCCTTGGAAAACCAAAGCATCAAGATTGTGCATCACAATGAATAGAATGTGTTTATAGCACCTTATCCCTAAAAGAATGGATATTATTACAAGAATCCAAGTTTATCCCATTTGACAGTCAAACATTGATTCTAAGCAAAATAGAAGAAAGGAAAGCTTTTCTTACAAAATTAAAGCATCCAAATTATTTATCCTAATAAGGAGAATGTGTTTACAATGCCCAATCACCAAAAGAATGGAGATTATTATGAGCATCCAAATTTATCCCATTTGTCAGTTAAACTTTGTTTATGAGGAAACTGGTAGAATGAAAAGCTTTTCTTGCTAGATCAAAGCATCAAAATAGTGTATCCCAATGAGGATAATGTTTTTATAGTGCCCAATAACCAAATGAATGGACATTGTTATGAGAATCTATGTTTATCATATTTGAGGGTTAAACTTTCATAGTAAAAAAAGGTGGAATAAAAAGCTTCTCTTGCCAAATCAGAGCATCAAAACTCTGTATCCAAATGAGAAAAATGTATTTATAGTGCCCAACCAGCAAAAGAATAAGATTATTATAAGAAGCCAAGTTTGTCCCATTTGAGGGATGAACATTGATTCTAAAGAAAATGGTGGAATGAAAAGCTTTTCTTGCCAATTCAAAGCAACAAAATCGTGTATCTCAATGAGGAAAATGGGTTTATAATGCCCAATCACCAAAAGAATGGGGATTATTATGAGAATCCAAGTTTATCCCCTTTGAGGGATGAACTTCGATTCTAAGGAAAATGATGGAAAAAAAACTTTTCCTGCAAAACCAAATTGTTAAAACCATGCAATCTAATGAGGAAAATGTGTTTATATTGACCAATCTTCAAAAGAATGGTGATTTTTACAAGAATCCAAATTTGTCCCATATGACAAATAAACTTTAATTATAATGAAAATTCTGTAATGAAAAAACCTCTTACTAAATGAAAGCATCAAAACCTTGTATCCTTATGAGGAGAAAGTTCTTATTATGCTTACTCACTAAAACAATAGAGATTATTACTAGAATCCATGATTATCCCATTTGACAGTTGAACTTTGAGTTTAAAGAAAATGGTGGAATGAAAAGCTTCTCTTGCCAAATTAAACCATCAAAACTGTGTATCACAATGTGGAGAATATTTTTGTAGTGCCCAATCTCTAAAAGAATGGACATTATTACGAGATTCCAAATTTGTCCTATTAGACAGCTAAACTTTAATCTAAGAAAAATGGTAGAGTTAAAATATTCTCTTGCCAAATCAAGGCATCAAAACTGTGTCCCCATGATGAGAATGTGTTTATAACGCCCAATCACCAAAAGAATAGAGATTACTACAAGAATCCAAATTTGTCCTATTGACAGCTGAATATTAATCCTAAGGAAAATTATGGAATCAAAAGCTTCACTTGCCAAATCAAAGCATCAATACAGTGTATCCCTATGAAGAGATTGTTTTAAAATGCCTAATAACCAAAAGAACGAAGATTATTATGAGAATCCATATTTGTCCCATTTGAGGGTCAAACTTTGATTCTAAAGAAAACGGTGGAATGAAAAGCTTTCCCTGCCAAATCAAAGCATCAAAACCATGTATCGTAATGATGAAATATGTTAGACTAATGATTCATACATGGATTAAGGATAACAAGATGCATGGATATGGCATAAAATGCATGAGCAGGAGATATCAAAGTAATAAGGATGAAATGAGGTATTTTGCACATCAAAGGGGTATTAAGGCATCCAAGTCTTAAACTACCACAACAAAAAGCCATAATAATGCATATAATCCTAAGAAGGTGATGGAAGCATGGAGAACTCACAAAAATGATGAAGATGCTAAAAAACAAAAAATAAAAGTGATAAAGTGACAAGTTATACTAACAAAACTTCACATTTTGGCCACATATTGGAGCAGTAGAGATGGCTTGAATTTCTTTCTTTTCCTTATTGTTAATAAGCAAGAAAAAGAAAAAAATAATGAGGTTTTGGTTCTGGTATGGATAAGGGTGATTTTTAGAATGTGTAATGGTTGGGAATAAGTGTTTTGGGGGCTACGGGTGAGTGGAGAGCTACGTGATTTTGTTTTCTTGATGTGGGAATATGTTTTTGAAGCTGAAAATGAGATGCAATCTAACATTTTTTTAGCTGAGATAGAAGTGGACTATTTGTACCAGCTTCTTATAGCTAATTTGGAAGTGTTTTTAGTCATTTCTCAACAGGGATAAAGTGGTGTTAGCTTGATGGCTATAGAATGGTTGTAGGGAGCAACTTGCTGCTAATATGATGGACACAGGGTGGCTGGTTTAAATGCTAAAATGATTTTCTAGCAAATAAGGTGGCTTATGGTGATCTTACTCAACAAACTAGGAAGTAAGGTGATCATGTGATAGTGACCTTTTTTATCTAATTTAGACTTCAAAAAATTGTTTTGATTAATTGAAACATCTAAATTTGTAATATGATATAGGTTTTAATCTTTTTGGATGCAAACAAATAAGTTGAAATTGAGTTTATGATCAATGGTGCGGGAATAAAAAATGCTTGAATTATGGAAAATTAGCACAGTTGTTAAAAAAATTAGCCTGGATAAAATAAAGTGTCTACAGTTGCCCCTCTTTAACCATTACTAGTAATTAGGAGCAGGGCAAAGATAAATAGACACTATTTTATCTGAGGTGGAATAACACTCCCCAAAATAAATTATAATTAACTTCACTATGATAAGCGTAGTGTATTTGCCATAAACTTGATAGAGGTTTAAGTGAATTTTGTTGTGTTTGTCTCCCTACTAGGGTGTTAAGTTTTTTAAGGTTTGACCCCATTAGGCAAGTATAGAGTAACGTGGATTTTTGAAATGGGTACCACCTGCTTATGTAGGCTTTGATTTAAACTTGCATGCCACCAGCTCATGTGGGCTTTGATTTAAGTACCACTAGCTTATGTAGGCTTCAACTTAGACTTGCTGCCATTATCTTGTGTAGGCTTTGACTAGGGTGCCTTTAACTTGTCCAGGCTTTGACTTAGACTTGGGCGCCACTAAGTCATGTGGGCTTTGACTCAAACTAGGTGCCACCAGCTTATGTAGGCTTTGAAAAAATGCCACTAACATATAGGCTTTTGGAAAAGGTGCCACCAGCTTATGTGGGTTTTAAAAAGGTGCCATTGACTTGCAGGCTTTTGAAAAGGTGCCACTGATTTATGCGCTTTAAAGAGGTACCACTAACTTATAGGCTTTGAAAAGGGTGCCACTAATTTGTAGGCTTTTGGAAAAGATGCCACTAACTTATGGACTTTGAAAAGGGTGCCACTGACTTATGGGCTTTAAAAGGGTGCCACTAACTTTTAGGCTTTTAGAAAGGTTGCCACTCACTTGTGGGCTTTGAAAAGGGTGCCACTAACTTATTAGCATTGAAAAGGGTGCCACTGACTTGTGGGCTTTAAAGGGTGCCATTGACTTATGGGCTTTAAAGGGGTGCCACTGACTTGTGGACTTGTGGGCTTCAAAAGAGTGCCACTGACTTATTGACTTGTGGGCTTCAAAAGGGTGCCACTAACTTATGGGCTTTGAAATGTGCTGGCAATGTTTTTTGATAAACCTTCTAATACAAGTTTTTCTTAACAAAAGTTTATGACAAGTTCCTGATGAAAGGGTTTTGACACTAGTTCTTGACAAAATTCTTGGCAAAGCTTCTGAGAAATATTCTCGAAAAAAGTTTTTGATGATAGTTTTTGGATAACAATTTCTTGACACTAGCCTTTGATAGTAGTTTCTTGATAAAATGGGTTTTGACGTGAGGTAATGAAGAGAAAAAAACCTTACCTGAGTGACACTTGATTTACGAAGCTTAAAGTACTTACCAAGAATTTCGTAGAGGTTTAGTAAACCTGACTTGGAATGATATTGTAAAAATAATGATATATGATGGTAATGTGAATGCATGATGTCGAATGCTATCATGATTGCATGATGTGAAGTCTAATATGGGAGATAGCCATAGTTCTTCTTGTATGCCATTCAGACTCTTATAAAGATGATAATTTATCTTTGATGTGACTATAGATAAAAATTTTCCTAATCTCATTGGGAATTATAAGTTGTCCTGACTCCACTAGGGATATGACCAAAAATCTACTCTCAAGAATTTGGATTGTTGTATTTCCTGATTCAAGAGGCTCAATTATTTTTCTAACAACTAGAAGGCATTGCTAATAATTTTGAGACTATTCGACCGATTAGGTTGATGTCTCTGGTTCCAATAAGATTTTGATAAAATGTATAGGTTAATTTTTGGTTAGCCTAAAATGGGTTTCTTTCTTGAAATATGGCTTGTGAAAGCAACAAATGGTTTAGTGTGTGGTCATGCTGAATTGGTTTTTGGACACAAAAAGTGCATAATCTTGATGATTAGGGCATGAGTAGAGTTCCCTATGCTTTTCTTTTCCTTTCAATGTAACATTGAGATGTCCTAATGCATATCTTAGTTAATTATCAAACATTATCAATTAAATGACAAGTGTAATGTGAAGTGTACAGGGGTTAAAAAAATAAGGTAATATTTATTCATGATAGCAAAGAGACATAACTCGATATATCTTTTGACAAATAAGTGATAGGGTAGCCAGAAGGATGATCTTTTGGGTGAAAAATGCCTTTAACAATCATACATGGACATTCTTTAGGTGCTCTTTACGATCTTTTTCAAACAATGAATGCCTAGCATAAGCTGATTTTTGAAAGATCCCTAGGATTGCTTTGCCTTGTTCTGTAAGTGATCTCAGTTTATGCCCCATCAAAATTGATCTTCTCAAGTCGCCCTTGTGGGTTTTCAGCTATAGTCGGGTCGGTTGCCTTTTTCAAATTTTCATCTAGACCCTTTTTTGTTTTTTTTTTGTTTTTTTTTATTTTTGTTTTGTTTTTTTTTCTTTTTTTCTTTTTGTTTTTGTTTTCTCTCTTTTCTAAGGATGCCTTTTTAGGTTTTTACCTTTTACGTGTAATATTTCTTATTGAAATTTAAGTTGACTGGGTTGGGCAAGGCATTATCATCCATTTCTGCCAAGATTAGGGGCCCTCCGGAGAAGGCCTGCTTCATGACATATGGTCTATCCCAATTAGGGGTCCACTTGCCCCATGCATCTTTGTGAATTGGGAGGATCTTCTTCAATACCAATTCGCCTAGGTGAAATTGTCATGGGTGCATCTTTTTGTCGTGGGCTCAGATTATGCATCTTTGATACATTTGACCACGGCAGATGGCTTTTCTTGACCCATGCAGCTTCTTCAAGTTTGGTTTCCATCAAGACTCTAAGAGAAGGGATCTTAACTTTGATAGGCAATACATCTTCCATCCCATGACAAGAGAAAATGGGGTAGCACCCGTGGATGTGCAAACTGAGGTCTGATAGGCATAAAGTGCAAAGAATAGCTTCTTATGCTAGTCTTTGAAAGTCTCGGCCATTTTTTCAACTCTTCTTTTAATGTTTTTATTGGCTGCTTTGACTGCCCCATTCATTTTAGGTAATAAGGGACAGAATTATGATATTGGATCTTGAACTGTGAGCAAACCACTGGCATCATTTTATTATTTAAGTTGCTTATGTTGTTTGTGATGATTTGGTTTAGGAGGCCATATCTACAAATGATGTCCCACTTGACAAACTTACAAATGGTCGATCTAGTGACATTAGCATACGAGGCAACCTTCACCCATTTGGTGAAATAGTCGATTGTTACCAAGATGAAATGATGCCCATTGAAAGCTTTAGGGGTGATTGGCTTGATTACATCTGTGCTCCACATAGAGAAGGCCCATGGGGCATGATGATGTGATATGGCACTGAAGGGACATTGATCTTGCCCGTATAGATTTGACACTTATGGCATTTTTGGGCATAATTGATGCAATCTCTCTCAAGAGTCAACTAGTAATAACCCGCTCTCATGATTTGCTTAACCATCCAATGTCCATTGGCATGTATGCCATAAATCCTTTTATGAACTTCTTCTAGGATCTTTTTGGCTTCTGGAGTGTTAAAGCATTTAAGCAATACTTGATCATGACACTTTTTGTATAAGATTTTTTCATCGAGAACAAATCCCACAACTAGCCTTCTAATAGTTTTTTATCAGTCTTGGTTGCATGTTTGGGATATTACTAATCCTTAATGTAATGAAGGATGTTATAGTACCATGGTAGGCCATCCTTCTCTTTTTCAACACTATGATAATAAATCGAAGTTGTGCAGATACTCATCTGGATGGGAGCAATGTTTGACTTTTAGTTGACTTTAAACATGGATGATAAGTTAGCCAAAGCATCAGCTATTTGGTTCTCTTCTCGAGGTAAGTGTCAAAAACTAATATCATCAAATTTTTTCTTGAGCTCTTCTCAAGTTTGTAATTCTCTTTTCAATTGGTAGATAACAAGGGCCAAATCAACGAACACCTATAATATGTTGACATTCCTCTCAATGGCTACTTGAGGCCCTATAACATCAGCTTCATATTTTGTGATATTATTCGTGCAGTCAAAATTTAACCTTGCTATGAACGGATAACGACTTTCATCTAGTGACATCAATATTACCCCAATTCCATGTCCTAAAGCATTTGATGCTGCATAAAAATACATCTTCCAAGATTGATTTTGGTTAAAGGCATCTTTGTCCTCAGAAATGCATATTAGATCTTTATCTAAAAAGTCAAAATTTAAGGGTTCATAGTAATCTACCGCTCAGCTTGCCAAAAATTCAGCTATCGCACTACCCTTGATGGCCTTTTAACTAACACAAGCAATGTCGTATTCAAAAAGCAAGACTTGCAATCTAGCTATCCTTGCAGGGGCTTCACATAGATGCTTCATAAGATCAAGCCTTGCAATCAACCATGTGGTATGATACAGTATGTACTACCTGAGTTTCTTAGCTATCCACACTAAAGTAAAGCATAACTTCTTAACCGTAGAGTAATTGCACTTGCATTCTGTAAACTTTTTCTTAAGTAGTAGATTGCTTGTTCCTTCTTTCCTGACTCATCATGCTACCCTAATCACAATCCATGCACTTATCAAAAACTGCCAAGTATAGGATTAAAGGTGGATGGGGCATGGGTAGTACCAACACTAGCATGCTTGACAGATAGTATTTGACTTTATCAAAGGCCTCTTGACATGCCTTATTACACTATCTTGGATTTTGATTATGAAGAAGCCAAAAGATGGGGTCGCATTTGTCAATGAGCTAGGATATGAATCTAGCAATATAGTTCAGTCTTCCCAAAAAGCTTCTCACTTCCCCTTGGGTATGAGGTGGTGGCATACCTTGAATGGCTTTGACTTTGTTTGGGTCAACTTCAATCCTTTTTTTTGTTGACGATGAAGTTTAGAAGCTTACTCGAGTTGACTTCGAAGGTACATTTGGCAGTATTCAATTTAAGTTGAAATTTTTGTAGCCGTTCAAAAAGTTTTTAAAGGTTTATGACATGCTCATCCTTTTTCGTTAACTTGGCAATCATGTCATCAATGTAAACCTCAATTTCTTTGTGCATCATATTATGGAATAGGACTACCATGGCCCGTTGATAGGTTACCCTAGCATTTTTGAGTCCGAAGTGCATGACATTATAGCAAAATATCCCATACATTGTTACAAAAGTTATTTTCTCCATGTCTTCAAGTGCCATCTTAATTTGGTTATAGCTAGGGAACCCATCCATGAAGGAAAATAGAGAATTCTTGGTCGTGTTGTCCACTAAGTGTTGATATGGGGTAGCTAAAAGTTATCCTTAGGACTAGCTTGATTCAAATCCTAATAATCAACACACATTCATACTTTGCCATCTTTCTTTAGGGCTGGGACTATATTAGCAACCCATTTTGGATATTTGGCTACTTTAGTAAACCCTGCACCAAATTGTTTCTTGACTTCTTTTTTAATTTTGAAGAGCATTTCTAGCTTCATTCTCCTAAACTTTTACCAGATTGGTTTGCATTTAGGCTTGATGGGAAGCTTGTGGACCAATATATTAGCGTCTAGTCCTGGCATGTCTTAATATGACCAAACGAATACATCTCGATATTCCTAGAGGAGGTCTATCAGTTGGTCCTAGTTGTCAACTTTATTGAGGTTTCAATTTTAACCTCCTTTTGATCCTCCTGAGTACCCAAACTTATTACTTCTGTTAGGTCTTTATAGGGCATGATCTGCTTCTCCTCTTGCTCAACTAATCGTAAAAGGCCTAGTGGTATGAAACTTTCTTAGAAATCTTTTTCAGTATCAACTTCACTAATGCAAATTGATTGTTCAAAATTGATATTCAAAGACCCATCAGACACATCCATGTCACTATCATCAGGACACCTAAAAGGGTAAAGAAATAAGCATTGCAATAGGCGCACAAGCAACTAAGGGATTGGATAAAATGAAGGCAAAAGAGTAATGGAGACAACAAGGTTGAAAAGTGATACACAATATGGAATGATATATGCAAAAGTCATTTCATTGATAATGTTTGATATTACATAGGACATCTATCTGCCTTTGGGTGAAGGCAAGTAGGTTTTTATTTCTTGACATTACAAGAAAGAGACAAGAAAAGTGTAGGGGTTTTCGTCATGACTCTATCATTAAAATCAAAGGACATAAATTTTATGGCTCAGTATCTTGGGGATAGAGGGTGTTAAATGCCCTATTTAGAATGACTAAGACATCTTTATCCTTTTGCTCTTCTGATTGGCTTGGATCAATTCATGCTCCTAAAAGAAATATCTTCTGGAAAGATGGAAACATTGTCAGCTTCGACTCTCCCTCTTAACATAGTGATCATGTTATCTCCTGGTTAAAGATCCTCTTTTCTTGCTGCTTTCTTGAGTGTGCATTGGCCTTGAATCCTAAGCCTCTCTTGTTGGCTTGAGTCGTGACCTATACAGCTTAGGCCATCCTTGGCAAATTTTCACCAAGCCCTTTTCCAGCACAAAAACCTTTGCTAATGGTTATTTTTTAACCGGAGTGGGTACTCTTTGATAGGTGGGGTTTAATTGTTGACAATTTTTTTCCCATAAATGTTGCATTAATGAACTCAAAAGATTAAAAGGATGACTCTGGTGCATATTCATTAGGCACTATGTAGATGTCTCAGTCAAAACAATGGTGATCGTTTCTTCTTTAGCTCCAATAGTGACTACTTTGTTGTCTATTACAAATTTGAGCTTCTGATGGAGAGAAGATAGGATAACTCTAGTGGAGTGTATCTAGGGCCTTCTTAATAGGCAGTTGTAAGAATGATTAATATCCATAACTTGGAAGTCAATTTCATATATACATGGGCCTATCTAAAGCTGGATTATGATATTTCCAATTACTTCATGACATGTTCCATCAAAAGTTTGAGCTATAGTATGGCTATTTTTGATGTTGGACTGATCGACAGGGAGTTTACTTAATGTAGTCATTAGCATAACATTAAGTGCTAACCTATTGTCTATAAGTACTTTAAATAACATGGTCCCTTACAATGGGTAGTGATATGCAGAGCTTTATAACCGCCTCTACCTCAGATAGAATCTCATCATCAGTGAAGGAGATATAATTACTGGCCATGATGTTATTCACTAACCAATCCAACTTGTTTTTGGGGATGTTTGAGGGCATATATGCTTTGTTTAGCACCTTTAGTAATGCATTTTGATGAACCTCTAAATTAGAAAGCAAAGATAGCACATAAATCTTTGCGAGTTGTTTGCTTAACTGGTCTATGATGTAGTATTCATTGTGCTTAATGCACTTGAGAAACCATGGCTTCCCTTTCACTTACTGCTTCTTTGACATTCTCGTGCTCAAAAGTTTTTACTTGGGCTTGAGTGGTACTCGTGCTTGTAAATGCATTAACCTTTTATTTTTCTTGGTTGGGGGAGCATAACACCTACCGCTACGAGTTAGGTGACTAACTCTTAATAGTTCCATTGTAGCAGTTGAGGGAGTTAGTTCTCTGATCATCACTATCTTCATATTTCTATGGAACATCTTTGTTGCTCTTATACGGGAATGATTTAGGTACTTCCACTACTAACTTTTATGTAGGTTTTGAAGAACTGACCTTGGGACTTGACTTGCCATAAAGAATAAGGGGTTGGTTTCTCCCATAAGGTGGCTAGATGGTTTCATCTCCTATCATTTGATAGATTCAATAGCAAGTGTGATCGATGATAGAATTCTATCTGGTTGTCATTCATCATTTTTGAACCATTGACCTAAACTCCCTGCATGTTTGTAGGATATGACCTATAACTATTTGGAAGTTATAAAAGTTGTTGGCATTGTCTTCCAATTTTTCTGTTATGTTGAGGAACTTGACCTAAATCAATGCTTGCCAAACCAAGAACATTGGCATACTTACATCCTCTATGCTTGCCTTTATGTCATATTTGTTCATAATGTCATGCTTGCAGCTAGCTCAGTGTGGTTTAATAAAAGATTGGTGGCAACATTTTGTCCCTGGTCTGCAAGACTTTTGAATTAATTAGATTTTGCACATTTTGTTTGAAAGATATGCAGTTATCAATGTCATGCCCTGCTACCCTAGCATCATATTCATAGTGGATGTTAGGGTTATACCATTGTAGGTATGGTAGCTTCTTTTCTAGGACATAGATTGGGGTCACTAAATAATTTTGAAGCAAGGTCTGGTAAAGCTCTTTATAGGTCATAAAGATATGATCAAAATATTATCTTTGTTAATTTGCACCTCGATTGCCAGGTGCATTATTGGTTGCTTAATTTGTAATTTAGTGACCTTATGGAGGGTAGCTTTATGGTGGGTTGGATGGGATTGAAAAGGATAGGTTATAGGTTATGGCATTAATTGGTTGAAGGGGCATGGCGATAAGGTGAGAATACAGTGTGCTTGGGTAATAAGGGTCAGGTATTTAATGTTGTTTTAGCTAAGATAAGCTAGCATAAATTATGGCATTGGCCTCTCCTTCTTTCTTTTTACTGGCAATAGGCTTTTTGCTTGATCTAGACATTTCTTGGTTAATATTCTACCACTCTTAATGGCTGCATCAACATTTCTCCAAAGAGGACTAGGTTTGTAAATTTTTTAGTGGCATTTCCTATGAGCTTCTCGTAATAAGGAGCACGTAAGGTGTGAATGAAAGTTACCATCATCTCTTTTTCTGTAAGGGGAGGCTAGACTAGGGCTGCTTCCTCTCTCCACTTTTAGGCGTATTGCCTAAAACTGCCTATGGATCTCTTCTTAAAATTCATCAGGGAAAGTTGATCTGGCACCCAATCTACTATATGCTAGTATTGATTTAGAAAGGCCTTAGCCAAGTTAGCCCATGACTGGATTTTACACATTGTTTAGCTTGATATACCACAAACTACTGCCCCAATGAGGCTATGATAGAAGCAATTGATAAAGAGCTTTTTATTTTTGTCGTACCTAACCATCTTTTATAGGTATAATCAGACATGGACAGAAGGGTTGGTGGTTCCATTAAACTTTTCAAACTCTAGGACTTTGAACTTTAGGGTTATGATAAGGTTGGACACCACAGACAATGATTGTGCATCAAAAGGTTTGAACTTGTCTCCCCTTATTAGGTTAAAGGCATTTTTCCAGTAGCTGGAATCTGTTCACTTCTTCTGTAGTCATGGTGGACTTTTAACCTTTTGTTTTTTCTAGTTCCTCATGGTCAAGGGTTATCAAATCTGCCAATGAGACTCCTACATTCAACCTTTGAGTGCTGGGAATAAACTGACCTGCCATAATGGTATTAAGTTAGATGACTGGCAAAGCCTAATTGGCAGGTGTAGGAGTTTGTCTAGTTTCCCTTTGGGCAAAGTCTGGATTATTGGTAGAGCGACTTTTAGTGTTACGAGGATCATTCTTTATTTCAGCAATATTGGCTTGCCCTTTTTCTTTCACAGAGGCAGTCATTAGTTCCACAAGCTTTGCTATTTGATTTTGCATTTCGTATTGCTGATGAAGCATCTGGTCATCTGATTCCTTAACCATTAGCTCAAGTCGCTCAATACAAGCTTCATGATCACTCTCCATGATTTGTTTACAGCATCGTATGTTATAGTGGTGCATGATGTAAGGTTCCATGTTCCTGATTGATTTCGAAATCCCTTGCACTTTTATGGTCTAATTCTTGTATTAGACTTTTATTTATTTATGATGTAATGATGAGTTTCGATAATGAATGATTGATGCAAATGTAATGAAAATGGTGAAATTAAATATGCATATGCATTGGAGACAATTGATTCTTGGAACAACTTCATTAATAACATCATTCATTGAGTCATAAAAGGGTTTTTCTTTTATGACATGATTACATCTGAAAGTATCTAATGTGATTACATTGTGTAATCACACGATCAAGAAAACCCAACAATCATTGCTCATGATCTCCAACAGGCACAATGTTTCTCCTTCTGGATTGAGCTGTTTCAATCATGTCATCTGCCTCTTGTTGAGCCATCTGAACTTGTTTAGTGAAGTGTTGATGTTGTTCTTGGTAGTTCAGACATGCTTGGTTGATTGTTGCTTGCCAATCTAGTTCACGTTGCTTGAAAGCCCTTGTTAGTTCATTGATATGCCCTTTATGATCCTGAAAGACTGTTCTAACTCTTGAAATTTGTGAATGAGGGATTCATTATCAACCCTGGCAACTCTCGCATCTTTCATTTAGGCCTCAAGTCTTTGATTCCTTCGTTGGTAGGTGGAAGCAAGAGTAGGTGCCCTCGTGTATTTTTTTTATGGGTTCTAACTTCCTCCTTTTGCTCATTTAGCTTACGATTGAGAGTGGCAACTTTTGCTTCTCATTCGACTAATATCTTGCCTATTTGTCAGGACTTGTTAGCTTTTTGGAGTATCCTATAGTCCTTGGTTAGGCTCTCGAGGTCATCTTTGAAGTGATCCCTTTCTTTAATGACTCGATCCATTTCACCACTCCTAAGATAAATATCCATCTCTAGCTAGCCTTTTTCTTTTTAAGTCGAGATATTTCTGCAGCAAAGGATGTCGTTTCTTGCTCAAACTCAGAAAGTGATTCCTCCATTAGGATTTGCAGTATCCTAGAGTTGGGTGGTGGCAATAGATCGTTGATATAGCATAGTCTCTATTTCATATCCAGGCGTGGTGAGGCTTCCTCTCCAGTATCTTTCCATACAATGAGTCTTTTTCCAAGCTTGGAAAGCTAACTGGACTTTCACTTTATAATTGGGCTCTCCATATTCCAAATCTTAAATGTCTTAAGTCTTTAAAAAATGGGATGAATTGCTAGCACTAGAATTGAGGTAATACCAATAGAAAAACATAAGTGATATTTCCCTATAATCCTAGGAGCAGTACACAAGTGTAGTCCCCACATCTGTACATAATCGAGTGAGGGAACACCCATGGAGCTCTCCACGTGATTTCTTCCTCCTTGACATTTCATAATTCCTTGACCTAATGCTTTTCTCTATTATCTTGATGACATTCTTTCTCTAATGCCATCAAAAGAGGACTGATCTTGAAGAAAAAATTTCACTTGACTCTCCCTTTTCTAACACAAAGATGACCTAAGAGCCATATCTCAAGCAACGGGGCACATTGATAAATCTTCTCGTTCTTATTCTTTTTCAAAAGCTGAGGGCATGGATGTTTTGGTGATGATGGCGAAAGTAGGGTTAACGTTGCAACATAGGCGAGAAAAGAAATCTGTAACTACTGCCTCTACATAACCCAAAATCTATCGGAATATAACAAGGCCATAGATTGCAAAAGTGTAGACATCTTGAGCTTTCTTTTTATCAAATAGATTTACCATTGCCTATTTCAAGCTAGTCCAAGAGATGCATTTGCTACTCCCTTTTACTTTAACATGACTTCAACCCATGCTTATGTGACTCCAAGAATTTGCCTTAACCTTTTCTTAAACAGAGGAGGCGTTAACGTCTTGCTATAAATCTGGTCTGATTTGGTCCTTTCTATGTTGAGCAGGGCTACGTACCCATCAATGGTAGGGACTAAATCTTATTAGTTAAAGGTGAAACATTAGTAGGTCAGATTCTAGAGCTGTGCCACTGCTCATAACAAGCCATCATCCAACTAAACTTGAAGTAAAAAAGCTATATCCCTATACTTTTTAGTGAAGGTTTCTTTCATGTTGCTATCTCAATTATCCCAAATATGCTTCAATTCTCGACAATCATTCTGATAAAAATCGATCTTAACCTCTTCATGCATTTCTGAGACATAGTTAGGCTTTAGGATGTCCTTGTCTTAATCTTGGTGACCTTCTGACCATGTTCTGACATTTTTAAAGGACTCGATAGTTGAGATAAGCTATTGCTCCATAAATGATGCCTCTCGCTAAACACCAAACCAAAACAATTGTCTTAAAATGATGATAGTCATGATGGTTATGATGAGATGATACATGCGTCGAAACACAAACAAAGGGAAATGAGTTAGTGAAGTGTATAAGAGATAAATTTAAGAAATTAAAGAATTTGAGAACAATAGAGAAAGAAAAAAAATTCATAACATGTCTCAACCAAAGTGGTGAGACAAGAAACGGGCAGCGTATAAACATGTCTGGATGCAGCTTGCCCTTTGTGAGGTGATGCAAGATCTTATTTTGATGGAAAAATAACCAATTAGTAGTAATATTCGTTTATCACCACTAGTGCGGATGCATGTTAAGCTAGGACTCGGACAGCATAATGACTTACAGTATAAGACATTATGAATGATGGTTTTTGTTCCCTATCACATATTTATACAAAGGTTAGCCATCATTCCGACGGCAATACGCCATGCCTTGATAAATGATAAAAATGCAAATGTAGTGACAATTGTATACTTATTGTCACCTACATAATTATGGTAATTACAAGTAAAGGTTAGGAATGTTTCCTTAAGTGACCCTATTCTCTAGGCATTTTAGTAGCATTCCAGTATGGTTTGACGTGGTTTAGCTCATAGGGCTCACTTTATGAGGTTTAAGTTAATGCTTAAAGAAGTATTTGAATTGATTTTCCATCCAATAAAGATAGTTGAGGGACCCTAATCCTAGACCCATCGTGGGTTTGGTGGAACAGGTTTGATCCGTTGGATGTATTTCCCTATGCAAATGCAAAGGGTTACTCATTAGAGACATGGGTAGTTTACATTTGGAAAGTTATTGCCATGCCTATGCAGAGGGTTACTCACGAAGGCAGATAGCTCACTTCCTCCTAATGATGGGGTTATAGCCATGTAATGGAGTTTGGTGAGACACTAATGCACATGTAAGTGCGTGGTGTATGACGGGGAAATGATCAAACCTTTTTGTTTACTTTTGTATTACCATTTTCATTAAACTGATGATTATTCGAAAATAAGACAATCTTGACAACCATGTCAAACAAAAAATTAGTTGAAAAAACAAAAAAAAGGTCATAGCTAAATAATGACTAATGATCAAAAGAACTAGGAACCTAGCAAGACACAACTAGTTATTGGCCTAACTCTCTATACAATTCCAGTGGAGTCACCAAGCTATCGCAACATACCCTGGGGTGGATCCTTATGGATCTATGAGTGCATATGACTTAAAATATTTTTCAATTTGGAATGTCTTCTTGATCGAGACTTTTCTTTCGGGCCATGATGAGAATGAGAAGGTATAAATTCTCGATTTATGACACAGTGAAGGGGACCGTCAGACAAATCACTCATCTTATTGGTCTCGGATGACCATCATGAAATGGCCAATGCTTGGAGTCACCACGATCATTTTAAGCTAGGCATAATCGGATGCTAATTGAAACCTATGTTTTAAGTTACAAAACTCAAAACATCGATCCCATGGTCTACGTAATGCAAAGATTTGCCGTTTGGGTTTAGGAGTTGGTTACGCACGATGAGGTACGAACCTCTTTGTGATGCCCGAAATTGATACCTTATTAGCTATGTCTTATTTTAATTTTGATTTTTTCAATCTTAAGTCATCATTATTTTGATATAACCCTTTTTAATAAATGAATCTTGTAGAAATACAAATCTAGGTTTTCATGAAAAATATTTAATCTCATATACGCCCTAGAGAGATGGGGAATATAAATGTTTTCAATAAAAATGACCTCTAGATTTTACTTTGAAAAATACAATATTCCACTTTAGGCACTAGAGATATACCCATGTAGAATATTACCCTTAGTTTTAATTAAACTGATTAGAAAACATGAATGCAAATTATCATCACAAAAAAATCATGTTAGTAAAGCAATAAATGAAGTAACATAACATGGATCATTCAATGCAATGATAAAGAAATAGGATAGACTATAGAGATTATGTTTATATTGCACCATCACTAAAACAATAGAGATTATTATAAAAACCCAAGTTTATCCCACTCGTGGGATGAGCTTTGATTCCAAAGAAAATAGTGTAACTAAAAACACTTATTGCCAAATCAAAGCATTAAAACCTTGTATCCCTATGAGAAGAAAGTGCTTATAATGCTCATTCACAAAAAGAATGGAGATTATTTAACTAGAATTTGTGGTTGTATCATTTGACAATCAAACTTTGATTCTAAGAAAAATGGTGGAATGACTAGTTTTTCTTGCCAAATTAAAGCATTAAAACTTGGTATCCCAATGAAGAGAATATGTTTATAATGTCCAATCACCAAAAGAATGGTGATTATTATGAGAATTCAAATTTATCCCATTTGACAGTTGAACCTTGATTCTAGGAAAAAAGATGGAATGAAAAGCTTTTCTTGCACAAATCAAAGCATCAAAACTGTGTATACCCTTAAGAAGAATGTATTTTTAGTGCCCAATACCCAAAGAAATAGAGATTATTATGAGAATTCATGTTTGTCCCAATTAAAGGGTGAACTTTGACCTTAAAGAAAATGATGGAATAAAAAGCTTTTCTTGCCAAATCAAAGCATCAAAATCATGTATCCCTATGAGGAGAATAGGTGTATAGTGCCTAGTCAACAAATGAATGGAGGTTATTACAATAAACCATATTTGTCCTATTTGACAAATGAACTTTGACTCTATGAAAAATGGTGGGAAGAAAAGCTTCTCTTGGAAAACCAAAGCATCAAGATTATACATCACAATGAAGAGAATGTGTTTATAGCACCCTATCCTTAAAAGAATGGATATTATTACAAGAATCCAAGTTTGTCCCATTTGATAGTCAAACATTGATTCTAAGCAAAATTGAAGAAAAGAAAGCTCCTCTTTCAAAATTAATGCATCAAAATTGTTTATCCTAATGAGGAGAATGTGTTTACAATGCCCAATCACCAAAAAATGGAGATTATTATGAGCATCCAAATTTATCCCAATTGTCAGTTGAACTTTGTTTCTGAGGAAAATGGTAGAATGAAAAGCTTTTCTTACTAGATCAAAGCATCAAAACAGTGTATCCCAATGAGGATAATGTTTTAATAGTGCCCAATAACCAAATGAATGGAAATTGTTATGAGAATCTATGTTTATCTTATTTAAGGGTCAAACTTTCATAGTAAAAAAAAGGTGGAATAAAAAGCTTCTCTTGCCAAATCAGAGCATCAAAACTCTGTATCTAACTGAGGAGAATGTATTTATAATGCCCAATCAGCAAAAGAATAAGATTATTATAAGAAGCCAAGTTTGTCCCATCTGAGAGATAAACATTGATTCTATAGAAAATGGTGGAATGAAAAGCTTCTCTTGCTAAATCAAAGCAACAAAATCGTGTATCTCAATGAGGAAAATGGGTTTATAGTGCCCAATCACCAAAGGAATGGGGATTATTCTAAGAATCCAAGTTTGTCCCCTCTGAGGGACGAACTTTGATTCTAAGGAAAATGATGAAAAAAAAGCTTTTCCTGCAAAACCAAATCGTCAAAGCCATGCAACCTAATAAGGAGAACGTGTTTATATTGACCAATCTTCAAAACAATGGTGATTCTTACAAGAATCCAAATTTGTCCTATATGACAAATAAACTTTGATTATAATGAAAATTGTGTAATGAAAAACGTCTTGCCAAATGAAAGCATCAAAACCTTGTATCCTTATGAGGAGAAAGTTCTTATAATGCCTACTCACTAAAAAAATAGAGATTATTACTAGAATCCATGATTGTCCCATTTGATAGTCGAACTTTGAGTTTAAGGAAAATGGTGGAATGAAAAGCCTTTCTTGCCATATTAAACCATCAAAACTGTGTATCGCAATGTGGCGAATATGTTTATAGTGCCCAATCTCTAAAAGAATGGACATTATTACGAGATTCCAAATTTGTCCTATTAGACAGCTAAACTTTATTCTAAGAAAAATGGTAGAGTTAAAATATTCTCTTGCCAAATCATGGCATAAAAACTGTGTGTCCCCATGATAAGAATGTGTTTATAGGGCCCAATCACCAAAAGAATAGAGATTATTACAAGAATCCAAATTTATCCTATTGACAGCTAAATATTAATCCTAAGGAAAATGGTGGAATCAAAAGCTTCACTTGCCAAATCAAAGCACCAATACAGTGTATCCCTATAAAGAGATTGTTTTTAAAATGCCTAATAACCAAAAAAACGAAGATTATTATAAGAATCCATATTTATCCCATTTGAGGGTCAAACTTTGATTCTAAAGAAAACATTGGAATGAAAAGCTTTCCCTACCAAATCAAAGCATCAAAATCGTGTATCGGAACGACAAGAATGTGTTTATAGCACCCAATCTCCAAAAGAATAAAAATTATTACAAGAATCCATGTTTGTCCCATTTAAAGGATGAACTTTTATTCTAAGGAAAATGGTGGCATCAAAAGCTTTTATTGCCAAATCAAAGCATCTGCAACGTGTATCCCAATAAGGAGAATGGATTTATACTACCAAATTAGAAAAGAAATAGAGATTAATACGAGAATCCAAGTTTGTTCCACTTGAGGTATGAACTTTGACTCTAAATAAAATGGCAAAAAAAAAGCTTTTCTTGTAAAGCCAAGGCATTAAAGTCACGCACCCTAATGAAGAGAATGTGTTTATGTGCCAAATCTCTAAAAGAATGGTGATTTTTAAAAAAATCCAAGTTTGTCCCATTTGATGGATAAACTTTGATTCTAAAGAAAATGGTAGAACGAAAAGCTTCCTTTGCCAAATTAAAGCATCAAAACCGTGTATCCCAATAAGGAGAATGTGTTTATAGTGCCTAATCACCAAAAGAATAGAGATTATTATGACAACACAAATTTGTGCTATTTGACAGCTAAACTTTGATTCTAAGGAAAATGGTGCAAGAAAAATCTTTTCTTGCCAAATTAAAGCATAAAAACTGTGTATTCCTATAAGGCAAATGTGTTCATAATGCCCAGTCATCAAATGAACAGAGATTATTATGATAATCCATGTTTGCACATGAACTTTGACTCTAGGGAAAATGGTGAAAATGAAGCTTTTCTTGCAAAACCAAAGCATCAAAACCATGCAACCTATCAAGGAGAACATGTTTATAGTGCCGAATCCCTAAAAGAATAGAGATTATTACAAGAATCCAAGTTTATCCCACTTGGCAAATGAACTTTGATTTTAAAGAAAATGGTGTGAAAGAAAACATTTGTAAATCAAAGCATCAAAACCTCGTATCCCTATGAGGAAAAAGTTTTTATAATGCCTATTCGCCAAAAGAATAGAGATTCTTACTATAATCCAAGTTTATCCCATTTAATAGCTAAAAATTGATTTTAAGGAAAATGGTGAAATGAAAAGCTTTTCTAGCCAAATCAAAACATCAAAACTGTGTATCCCAATAATGAGAATGTGTTTTTGGTGCTCAATCACCAAAAAAATGGAAATTATTATAAGAATCCAAGTTTATCCCATTTGAGTGTTGAATTATAATTCTAAGAAAGATGGTGGAATGAAAAGCTTTTCTTGCCAAATCAAAGCATCAAAACTGTGTATACCAATGAGGAGAATGTGTTTATAGTGCCCAATCACCAAATGATTGGAGACTATTACGACAATCCAAGTTTATCCAGTTTAAGGGATGAACTTTGAATCTAAGGAAAATGGTAGTAAGCAAAGCTTTTCTCAGAAACCCAAAGCATCAAGACTGTGTATCCCAACGAGGAGAATGCGTTTATAGCGCCCAATCTTAAATGAATTGATCTTATTACGAGAATCCATGTTTGTCCCATTTAATAGATAAAATTTGATTTTAAGCAAAATGGTGCATGGAAAGGTTTCTCTTGCCAAGTCAAAGCATCAAACTCATTTATCCCAATGAGGAGAATGTGTTTTTAGCGCCCAATCACCAAAAGAATAAAGATTATAATGAGAATCCATATTTGTCCCATTTGATAGTTGAACTTTGATTTTTAAGGAAAATTGTGGAATGACAACCTCCACTAGCCAAATCAAAGCGTGAATATAGTGTATCCCTACGAGGAAAATGTTTTCATTGTGCCCAATAATCAAAAAAATGGAGATTATTATGAGAATCCATGTTTGTCCCATTTAAGGGTCAAACTTTAAGTCTAAAGAAAATGGTGGAATGAAAAGCTTCTCTTGCCTAACTAAAGCATCAAAACCATGTATCCCAATGAGGAGAATATGTTTACAGTACCCAATCACCAAAATAATAGAGATTATTATAAGAATCCAAGTTTGTCCCATTTAAGGTATGAAATTTTCTTCAAAGGAATGTGGTGAAAAAGAAGCTTTTCGTGCAAAACCAAAGCATTAAAACCATGCAACCTAATGAGGAGAATGTATTTTAGTGCCCAATCTCCTAATGAGGAGAATGTGTTTATCATGCCTAATCACCAAAGGAATAGAGATTATTATGAGAAGCAAAATTCATCCTATTTGATGGATGCACTTTGATTATAAGGAAAATGGTGAAAAAAAAGCTTTTCCTGTAAAGCTAAAGCATTAAAGCCATGCGCCTTAATAAGGAAAACGTGTTCATAGTGCCCAACCTCTAAAAGAATGGTGATCTTTACAAGAATCCAAGTTTATCCTATTTGACGAACAAACTTTAATTCTAAAGAAAATGGCGCAACGAAAAACACCTCTTGCCAAATCAAAGTATCAAAACCTTGTATCCCTATAAGGAGAAAGTGCTTATAATGCCCATTGACCAAAAGACTGGAGATTATTACAAGAATCCATGATTGTCTCATTTGACAACTGAACTTTGATTCTAAGGAAAAAGGTGGAAGGAAAAGCTTCTCTTGCCAAATTAAAGTATCAAAATCATGTATCCTAATGAGGAGGATGTGTTTATAGTGCCCATTCCATAAAAGATTGGAGATTATTACAAGAATACAAAATTATCCCATTTGACAGCTAAACTTTGATTGCAAGAAAAATGGTGGAATAAAAATTCTCTTGCCAAATCAAGAATTAGAACCGTGTATCCCAGTGAGGATAATGTATTTATAGTGCCCAATCCCCAAATGAATGGACATTATTACAAGAATATGAAATTGTCTCATTTGATAGCCAAACTTTGATTCTAAGGAAATGGAGGACTAAAAAGCTTGTCTTTCCAAATCAAAGCATTAAAACCACTTATCCTAATAAGGAGAATGTGTTTATAGTGCCAAATCACCAAAAGAATGCAGATTATTATAACAATCTAAATTGCATGTCATAAATAAAATGAATAGACTAAAATCAGTAGTATCCTATAAAACTCGATAGTATGATAAAAAAATATAAATATTTCTACCATATTATCCATGTTTATTATTGCAATGTATGAAGATACAAGCTTAATATAAATGAATCTACAATATGTATCTTCATACATGTCGATATCAATTAAATATATGCATTGTCTTTGTTCCACTTGACAGGTGAACTTTGATTCTAAGGAAAATGGTGGAATGAAAAGCTTCTCTTTCCAAAGCAAAGCATCAAAACTATGTATCCCCACGAGGCGAACGTGTTTATAGCGTCCAATACCCAAAAAATGAAGATTATTATGAGAATCCATGTTTATCCCATTTGAGGGATGAACATTGACTCTAAAGAAAGTGGTGGAATGAAAAGCTTCTTATCCCAAATCAAAGCATCAAATCTATGTATCCCTATAAGGAAAATGTGTTTATAGTGCCTAGTCACCAAATGAATAGGGATTATTATGATAATCCATGTTCGTCTTATTTGACAGACAAAATTTGATTCTCATAAAAATAGTGGAACGAAAAGCTTCTCTTGCCAAATCAAAGCATCAAAGCCATGTATCCTAACAAGGAGATTGCGTTTATATTGCCTAATCCCTAAATGAATGAACATTATTATGAGAATTCAAGTTTGTCCCTTTTGATAGACAAACTTTGCTTCTAAGGAAAATGATGGAATAAAAAGTTTCTCTTAAGAAATCAAAGCATCAAAACAATTTATCCAAATGAGCAGAATATGCTTATAGTGCCAAATCACCAAAAAATGCAGATTATTATGAGAATCCAAATTACACATCCTAAATAAAATGGATGGACTAGAATTAGCAATATCCTATAAAACTCGATAGTATGGTAGAAAAAAGAATATAAATCTTTCTACCATACTATCTATATCTATTATTGTAATATATAAAGATACAAGCTTAATATAAATAAATCTACAATATGTATTTTCATACATGTCGATATCAATTAAATATATGTAATTTATTTGTTCCACTTGACAGCTGAACTTTTATTCTAAGGAAAATGGTGGAATGAAAAGCTTCCTTTGCCAAATCAAAGCATTAAAACTCTGTATTCCCATAAGGTGAATGTGTTTATAGTGTCCAATACCCAAAAAAACAGAGATTATTATGAGAATCTATGTTTGTCCCATTTAATGGATGAATATTGACTCTAAAGAAAACGGTGGAATGAAAAGCTTTTCTTGCAAATCAAAGCATCAAAAGTGTGTATCCCTATAAGGAAAATGTGTTTATAGTGCCTAGTCACCAAATAAATGGAGATTACCATGATAATCCATGTTTGTCCCATTCGATAGAGAAAATTTGATTCTTAGGAAAATAATGGAATGAAAAACTTCTTTTGCCAAATAAAAGCATCAGAACCATGTACCCTAATAAGGAGATTGTGTTAGATCCCTAAATAAATGGACATTATTACGAGAATCCAAGTTTGTCCCATTTGATAGCCAATGATTCTAAGGAAAACATTGGAATGAAAAGTTTGTCTTACGAAATGAATGCATCAAAATAGTTTATCCCAATAAAGAGAATATGCTTATAGTGCCAAACCACCAAAAGAATACAGATTATTACAAGAATCCAAATTGCATGTCTTAAATAAAATGATAGACTAGAATCAGCAGTATCCTATAAAACTTGATAGTATGGTCGAAAAAAGAATATAAATCTTTCTACCAAACTATCTATATCTATTATTGTAATGTATAGAGATACAAGCTTAATATAAATGAATCTACAACATGTACCTTCATACAACTCGATATCAATTAAATATTTGTTATTTATTTGTTCCACTTGACAGCTGAACTTTGATTCTAAGGAAAATGGTGGAATGAAAAACTTCCCTTGCTAAATCAAAGCATCAAAACTGCGTATCCCTATGAGGTGAATGTGTTTATAGTGTCCAATACCTAAAAAAATAGAGATTATTATGAGAATCCGTATTTGTCCTTTTAAAGGATGAACATTGACTCTAAAAAAATGGTGGAATGAAAAGCTTTTCTTCCAAATCAAAGCATCAAAAGTGTGTATCCCTACATGGAAAATGTGTTTATAGTGCCTAGTCACCAAATAAATAGAGATTACCATGATAATCCGTGTTTGTCCCATTTGACAGACAAAATTTGATTCTTAAGAAAATAATGGAATGAAAAGCTTCTTTTGTCGAATGAAAACATCAGAACCATATACCCTTATGAGAAGATTGTGTTTCTAATGACAATCCCTAAATAAATGGACATTATTATGAGAACCCAAGTTTCTCCCATTTGATAGCCGATGATTCTAAGGAAAACATTGGAATGAAAAGTTTCTCTTATGAAATCAATGCATTAAAACAATTTATCCCAATGAGGAGAATATGCTTATAGTACTAAACCACCAAAAGAATGCAAATTATTATGAGAATCCAAATTGCACATCTTAAATAAAATGATAGACTAGAATCAGCAGTATCCTATAAAACTTGATAGTATGGTAGGAAAAAGAATATAAATCTTTCTACCAAACTATTTATATCTATTATTGTAATGTATAAAGATACTAGCTTAATATAAATGAATCTACAATATCTACCTTTATACATGTCGATATCAATTAAATATATGTTATTTCTTTGTTCCACTTGATAGCTAAACATTGATTCTAAGGAAAATGGTGGAATGAAAAGCTTATCTTGCCAAATCAAGGGATCAAAACTATGTATTCCTATGAGGCGAACGTGTTTATAGTGCCCAATACCCAAGAAAACGAGGATTATTATGAGAATTCACATTTGTCCCATTTGAGGGACAAACATTAACTCTAAAAAAAATGGTAGAATGAAAAGCTTCTCTTGCCAAATCAAAGCATCAAGACCGTGTATCCCTATAAAAAAATGTGTTTATAGTGCCTAGTCACCAAATGAATGGAGATTATCATGATAATCCATGTTTGTCCCATTTGACAGTCAAAATTTAATTCTCAGGAAAATGGTCGAATGAAAAGCTTTTCTTGCCAAATCAAAGCATCAGAACCATGTATCCTAATAAAGAGATTGTGTTTATAATGCCCAATCCCTAAATAAATGGATATTATTACAAAAATCCAAGTTTGTCCTATTTAATAACCGAACTTTGCTTTTAAGGAAAATGATGGAATGAAAAGTTTCTCCTGTGAAATCAAAGCATGAAAACAATTTATCCTAATGAGGAGAATGTGCTTATAATGCCAAATCCCCAAAAGAATGCAGATTATTACGAGAATTCAAATTGAACGTCTTAAATAAAATAAATGGACTAAAATCAGTAGTATCCTATAAACGTCAATAGTATGGTAGAAAAAAGAATATAAATCTTTCTACCAAACTATCTATATCTATTATTGTAATGTATAAAAATACAAGCTTAATATAAATAAATCTACAATACATATCTTCATACAAGTTAATGTCAATTAAATATATATACTTTATTTGTTTCACTTGAAAGCTGAACTTTGATTCCAAGGAAAATGGTGAAACGAAAAGCTTTTCTTGCTAAATCAAAGCATCAAAACTGTGTATCAACATAAGGAGAATGTGTTTATAGTGCCCAATACCTAAAAAATCAGAGACTATTGTGAGAATCCACCTTTGTCCCGTTTAAGGGACAAACATTGACTCTAAAGAAAATGGTAGAATGAAAAGCTGCTCTTGCTAAATTAAAGCATTAAAAATGTGTATCCCTATAAGGAAAATGTTGTTATAGTGCCTAGTATGAGATTATTAGGATAATCCATGTTTGTCCTATTTGACAAACAAAATTTGATTATCAGGAAAATGGTGGAATGAAAAGCTTTTCTTGCCAAACCAAAGCATCCAAACTCTGTACCCTAATGAGGAGATTGTGTTTATAATGCTCTATCCCTAAATAAATGAAAATTATTATGAGAATCCAAGTTTGTCTTATTTGATGGTCGACTTTGCTTCTAAGGAAAACGGTGGAATAAAAAGTTTCTCTTGTAAAATCAAAGCATCAAAACAATTTATCCCAATGAGGAAAATGTGCTTATAGTGCCCAATTACCAAAAGAATGGAGATTACTATGAGAATCCAAATTTATCCCATTTGATAGCTGAACATTAATTCTAAGAAAAATGGTTGAACGAAAAGCTTTGCTTCCTAAATTAAGGCATTAAAAAGCATTTCCCTATGAAGAGAATGTTTCTATTATGCCCAATAACTAAAATAACAGCGGTTATTATGAGAATCCATGTTTGTCCTATCTAGGGGTCAAACTTTAATTCTAGACAAAATGGTGGAATGAAAAGCTTCTCCTACCAAATCAAAGCATAAAAACTATGTATCCCAATGAGGAGAACGGGTTTATTATGCCTAATCATTAAAGGAATGGGGATTATTACTAGAATCCAAGTGTTCCCCATTGAGAGGTGAACTCTGACTCTATGGAACATGGTGAAAAAAAAGCTACTAAAGCAACAAAGCCATGCAACCTAATGAGGAGAACGTGTTTATAGTGCCCAATCACTAAAAGAACGGTGATTCTTACAAGAACCTAAGTTTATCCTATTTGACGGATCAACTTTGATTATAAAAAATGGCGTAACAAAAAACACCTCTTGCTAAATTAAAGCATCAAAACCTTGAATCCCTATGAGGAGAAATTGCTTATAATACGTATTCACCAAAAGAATGTAGATTATTACTGGAATCCATGATTGTCTTATTTGACAGTCGTACCTTGACTTTAAGGAAAATGGTGGAATGAAAAGCTTCCTTGCCAAATTAAAGGATCAAAACTGTGTATCCCAATAAAGAGAAATGTTTATATCGCCCAATCACCAAAAGAATGGAGACTATTATGAGAATCTAAATTTATCCTATGTGATAGCCAAACTTTGATTTTATAAAAAATGGTAGAGTGAAGAGCTTCTCTTGCCAAATCAAAGCATCGAAACCTCGTATCCCATAGAGAGCATTTGTTTGCAGTGCCTACTACTTAAAAAAATTGAGGTTATTATGAGAATCCAATTTGCCCTATTTGAGGGATGCACTTTGAATCTAAAGAAAATGGTGGAAAAAAACTTCTCTTGCCAAATCAAAACATCAAAACCGTGTATCCCTATGAAGAGAAAGTGTTTATAATACCCAGTTACCAAATGAATAGAGATTATTATGATAATCCATGCTTGCCTCATTTGATAGCCGAACTTTGTTTTTATAGAAAATAGTGGAAAAAAATGCTTTTCTTGGAAACCCAAAGCATAAAAAATGTGTATCCTAATAAGGTAAATGTGTTTATAGTGCCTAATCCCAAAAAGAATGAATGTTAATACAAAAATCCAAGTTTATCCCATATGACAGCCAAACTTTGATTCTAAAGAAAATGGTGGAATAGAAACTTCTCTTGCCAAATTAAAGCATCAAAATCGTCTATCCCAATGAGAAGAATTTGTTTGTAGTGCCTAATCAAGAGAATGAAAAGAGACAATTATGATAATCCAAGTTTGCCCCATTTGAGTGTCAAACTTTGATTATAGTGCCCAATCAACAAAATAATGGAGATTATTGCAAGCATCCAAGTTTATCCTATTTGACGGATAAACTTTGATTCTAAGGAAAATGGTGGAATGAAAAGCTTTTCTTTGAAAATCAAAGCATTAAAATCGTGTATCCTAATGTGGATAATGTGTTTATAACACCCAATCCCGAAAAGAATGGGTATTATTATGAGAATCCAAGTTTGTCCCATTTGACAGCTGAACTTTGATTCTAAGAAAAATAATGGAATAAAAAGCTTCTCTTGCCAAATCAAAGAATCAATACCATGTATCCCAATGAGGAGAATATGTTTACAGTGCTTAATCACCACAAGAATGGAGGTTATTATGAGAATCTAAATTTGTCCCATTTGGTAGCTAAACTTTGATTCCAAGGAAAATGGTGGAATGAAAAGATTCTATTGCCAAATCAAAGCATCAAAATAGTGTGTCCCTATGAAAAAAATGTATTTATAATGCCCAATCACCAAATGAATAGAAACTATTGTGATAATCCAAGTTTGTCCTATTCAGGGATGAAATTTGATTCTAAGGAAAATGGTGGAGAAAAAGGCTTTTCTCTCAAAAGCAAAGCATCAAAATCGTGTGTCCAACAAGGGGAATATGTTTATCGTGTCCAATCACCAAATGAATGAGGATTATTATAATAATCCTTTTTTATCCCACTTGACGAACAAATTTTGATTCTATGGAAATATTGAGAAGAAAAGCTTTTCCTGCAAAAGCAAAGTATAAAAACTATGTATCCCAATGAGGAGAACGTGTTTACAGTGCCCAGTCTCCTGATGAATGAAGACTATTATGATAATCCAAGTTTGTCCCGTTTGAAGGATGAATTTTGATTCTAAGGAAAATAGTGGAAAAGAAAAAGCTTTTCTAGCAAAACCAAAGCCTCAAAACCATGTATCCTAATAAGAAGAAAGTGAATATAGTGCCCAATCACCAACTGATTAAAGATTATCATAGTAATCCATGTTTGTCCCATTTGACAAATGAACTTTGATTCTAAGGAAAATGGCAAAAAAAAAAGCTTTTCTTGCAAAAGCAAAGAATAAAAACCATGTATCCAAATAAGGAGAATGTGCTTATAGTACCCAATCACAAAAAGAATGGATATATTATGAGAATCCAAGTTTGTCCTATTTGATAGATGTACTTTAATTCTAAGGAAAATGGTGAAATGAGGAGCATCTCTTGCCAAGTCAAAGCAACAAAACTATATATACCAACAAGGAGAATGTGTTTATAGTGCTCAATCACCAAAAGAATGGAGATTATTATGAGAATCTAGGTTTGTCCTATTTGAGGGATAAACCTTAATACTAAGGAAAATGGTGAAAAAAGCATTTCCTGCAAAAGCACAGCTTGAAAACCATGAAACTTAATGAGGAGAACGTGTTTATTGTGCCCAATCTCCAAAAGAGTGGAGATTATTACTAGAATCCATCTTTGCCCTATTTGACGGATGAACTTTGATTCTAAAGAAAATGGTGTAACAAGAAATACCTCATGCCAAATCAAAGCATCAAAACCTTATGTCCCTATAAGGAGAAATTTTTTAAAAAGCCAATTCACCAAAAAAATAATGATTATTACCAGATCCATGTTTGTCCCATTTGCCAGTCGAACTTTGATTCTAAAAAAAATAGTGGTATGAAAAGTGACTCTGCCAATTCAAAGCAACCAAACTATGTATCTAAACGACGAAAATGTGTTTATAGTGCCTAATCAACAAAATAATGGAGATTATTGCAAGCATCTAAGTTTATCCTATTTAACGGATAAACTTTGATTCTAAGGAAAATGGTGGAATGAAAAGCTTTTCTTTGAAAATCAAAGCATCAAAACCGTGTATCCTAATATGGATAATGTGTTTATAGCACCCAATCCCAAAAAGAATGGGTATTATTATGAGAATCTAAGTTTGTCCCATTTAACAGCTGAACCTTGATTCTAAGAAAAATAATGGAATAAAAGGCTTCTCTTGCCAAATCAAAGAATCAATAACATGTATCCCAATGAGGAGAATATGTTTACAGTGCTTAATCACCACAAGAATGGAGGTTATTATAAGAATCTAAATTTGTCCCATTTGGTAGCTAAACTTTGATTCCAAGGAAAATGGTGGAATGAAAAGCTTCTATTGCCAAATCAAAGCATCAAAATAGTGTATCCCTATGAAAAGAATGTATTTATAATGCCTAATCACCAAATGAATAGAAACTATTATGATAATCCAAGTTTGTCCTATTCGGGGATGAAATTTGATTCTAAGGAAAATGGTGGAGAAAAAGGCTTTTCTCTCAAAAGCAAAGCATCAAAATCGTGTGTCCAATAAGGGGAATATGTTTATCGTGTCCAATCACCAAATGAATAGGGATTATTATAATAATCCTTGTTTATCCCACTTGACGAACAAATTTTGATTCTATGGAAATGTTGAGAAGAAAAGCTTTTCCTGCAAATGCAAAGTATAAAAATTGTGTATCCCAATGAGGAGAATGTATTTATAGTGCCCAGTCACCTAAAGAATGAAGACTATTATGATAATCCAAGTTTATCTCGTTTGAGGGATGAATTTTGATTTTAAGGAAAATAGTGAAAAAAAAGCTTTTCATTCAAAACCAAAGCCTCAAAACCATGTATCCCAATAAGAAAAAAGTGATTATAGTATCCAAGTGCCAAATGATTGGAGATTATCATAGTAATCAATGTTTGTCCCATTTGACAGATGAACTTTGATTCTAAGGAAAATGGTGGAAGAAAAAGCTTTTCTTGCAAAAGCAAAGGATCAAAACCATGTATCCAAATGAGAAAAATGTGTTTATAGTGCTCAATCACAAAAAGAATGGATATTATTATAAGAATCCAAGTTTGTCCCACTTAACAGATGAACTTTGATTCTAAGGAAAATAGTGAAACGAGAAACATCTCTTACCAAGTCAAAGCAACAAAACCATGTATACCAATGAGGAAATATGTTTATAGTGCTCAATCACCAAAAGAATGGAGATTATTATGAGAATCTACGTTTATCCCATTTGAGGAATAAACTTTAATGCTAAGGAAAATGGTGAAAAAAAGCTTTTCCTGCAAAAGCAAAGCATGAAAACCATGTAACCTGGCAAGGAGAACATGTTTATTGTGCCATTCTCCAAAAGTATGGAGATTATTACTAAAATCCATGTTTACCCCATTTGACGGATGAATTTTGATTCTAAAGAAAATGGTGTAACAAGAAACACCTCATACCAAATCAATACAACAAAACCTTGTCTCTCTATGAGGAGAAAGTGTTCAAAAAGCTAGTTCATCAAAAGAATGGTGATTATTACTAGAATCCATGTTTCTCTTAGTTAACTGCCAAAGTTTGATTCTAAAGAAAATGGGGGTACGAAAAGCTATTCTTGCCAATTTAAAGCATCAAAATTGTGTATCCAAATGAAGAGAATGTGCTTGTAGTGCCCAATCAACAAAATAATGGAGATTATTGCAAGAATCCAAGTTTATCCTATTTGACAAATAAACTTTGATTCCAAGGAAAATATTAGAAAGAAAAGCTTTCTTTTGAAAACCAAAGCATCAAAACCATGTATCCTAATATGGACAATGTGTTTATAGTGCCCAATTCTTAAAAGAATGGATATTATTACGAGAATCCAAGTTTGCCCTATTTGATAGCCAAACTTTGATTCTAAGGAAAATGGAGGAATGAAAAGCTTCTTTTGCCAAATCAAAGAATCAATGCCTTTTACCCCAACGATGAGAATATGCCCATAGTGTCCAATCATCACGAGAGTGGAGATTGTTACAAGAATCCAAATTTATCCTATTTGACAGCTAAACTTTGATTCAAAGGAAAATGGTGGAATAAAAAGCTTCTCTTATTTAATCAAAGCATCAAAGAAAGTGAATCCCTATAAGGAGAATGGGTTTGTAGTTTCTAATCACCAAGTCAATAGAGACTATTAAGATATTCCAAGTTTGCCTCATTCGGGGATAAACTTTGATTGTAAGGAAAATGGTGGAGAAAAAGGAATTTCTTTTAAAACCAAAGCATCAAAGTCATGTATCCCAATCTGGGGAATATGCTTATAGTGCTCAATACCCAAAAGAATGGATATTATTACAAGAATCCAAGTTTGTCCCATTTGATAGTTAAACTTTTATTTTAAGGAAAATGGAGGAACGAAAAGCTTCTCATGCTAAATCAAAGAATCAATAGCGTGTATCTCAATGAAGAGAATGTGTTTACAGTGCCAAATCATCACACGAATGGAAATTGTTGTAAGAATCCAAATTTGTCCTATTTGATAGCTGAACTTTGATTCAAAGGAAAATGGTAGAATGAAAAGCTTCTTTTGTCGAATCAAAGCATCAAAACAGTGTATATCCATGAGAAGAATATGTTTATAGTGCCCAATCACCAAATAAATAAGAGTATTATGATAATCAAAGTTTGACCTACTTAAGGGATGAATTTTGATTCAAAGGAAAATAGTGGAAAAAAAGCCTTTCTTTCAAAACCAAAGCATCAAAACTATATATCCCAATAAGAAAAATGTGATTATAATGCTTAATTGCCAAATGATTTGAGATTATCAATATAATCAATGTTTGTTTCATTTGACGATGAACTTTGATTCTAAGATAAATGGTGGAAAGAAAAGCTTATCTTCCAAAAGTAAAGTATAAAAACTAGGTATCCCAATGAGAAGAATGTGTTTATAGTGCCTAATCACAAAAAAATGGATATTATTATGAGAATCTAAGTTTGTCTTATTTGTCAAATAAACTTTGATTCTAAGGAAAATGGTGGAACAAATAGCATCTCTTGCCAAGTCAAAGCATAAAAACCCTCTATGCCAACAAGTAGAATTTGTTTATGGTGCCTAATCACCAAAAGAGTGGAGATTCTTATGAGAATCCAAGTTGTCCCATATATAGGATGAACTTTGATTCTAAGGAAAATGGTGGAATAAAAATCATTTCTTGCCTAGTCAAAGCATCATAACCATGTCTCCCAATATGAAGAATATGTTTATAGCACCCAAGCCCTAAAAGAATAGATATTATTATGAGAATCCAAGTTTGTCCTGTTTGACAACTAAACTTTGATTCTGAGGAAAATGGTGAAATAAAAAGCTTCTCTTGCCAAATCAAGGTATCAATACCGTGTATCCCAAATGTGCCTATAGTGCCGAATCACCACAAGAATGGAGATTATTACTAGAATCTAAATTTGTCCCATTTGACATCTGAACTTTGGTTCTAAGGAAAATGGTGAAATAAAAGTTTCTTTTACCAAATCAAAGTATCAAAATAGTGTATCCCTATGAGGAGAATGTGTTTATAGTGCCTAATTGCCAAATGAATTGAGACTATTATGACAATACAAGATTGTCCCATTTGAGGATAAACTTTGATTCTAAGGAAAATGGTAGAGAAAAAGGCTTTTCTCTCAAAACCAAGGCATCAAAATCACGTATCCAATAAGGGGAATATGTTTACAGTGTCTAATCATCAAATGAATGAAGAATATTATAATAATCCTTGTTTGTACCATATGACAGATGAATTTTGATTATAAGAAAAATAGTGGAAAGAAAAGTTTTTCTTGCAAAAGCAAATAAAGAAAAGTACAAAAACTGTGTATCCCAATGAGGAGAATGTGTTTATAATGCTCAATCACCAAATAAATGAAGACTATTATGATAATCCAAGTTTGCATCGCTTGAGGAATGAATTTTGATTCTGAAGAAAATGGTGGGAAAAAAGCTTTTCTTTCAAAACCAAAGCACCAAAACCATGTATCCCAATGAGAAGAATGTGATTATACTGCCCAATCACTAAATGATTAAAGATTATCATAATAATCCATGCTTGTCCCATTTGACAAACGAACTTTGATTCTAAGGAAAATGGTGGAAAGAAAAGCTTTTCTTGCAAAACCAAGTATAAAAACCATGTATCCCAATGAGGAGAATGTCTTTATAATGCCTAATCACAAAAAGAATGGTTATTATTATGAGAATCCCAGTTAGTCCCATTTGACCGACTAACTTTGATTCTAAGGAAAATGGTGGAAAAAAAACATATCTTGCCAAAGTCAAAGCATCAAAACCATGCTAATGAAGAGAATGAGTTTATGGAGCCTAATCACCCAAATGGTGGAGATTGTTTTAAGAATCAAAGTTTGTCCCATTTGAGGCATAAACTTTGATTCAAAGGAAAATGGTGTAATGAAAATCTTCTCTTGCCAAGTCAAAGCATTAAAACCATGTATCTCAATGAGAAAAATATGTTTGTAGTGCCTAATCACCAAATGAATAGTGATTGTTATGAGAACCCAAGTCCCATTTAATAGACAAAATTTGATACTAAGTAATATAGTCAAAAGAAAACCTTTTCTTGGAAAACCAAAGCATCAACACTGTGTCTCTTAATGAGGATAATGTGGTTAAAGTACGCAACACCAAATGAATGGAGACTATTATGATAATCCAAGTTTGTCCCGTTTAAGGGACAAATTTTGATTCTGAGGAACATAGTGGAAAGAAAACTTTTCATTCAAAACCAAAGCATTAAAACCATGTATCCCAATGAGGAGAATGCATTTATGTGCCTAATCATCAAATGAATGGAGCTTATTATAATAATCCATATTTATGCCACTTGATGAATGAACTTTGATTTTAAAGAAAATAGTGAAAAGAAAAGCTTTTCTTGCAAACCTAATGTATAAAAATTTTGTATCCCATTGAGTAGATTATGTTTATAGTGCCCAATCACAAAGTGAATAGAGACTATTAGATAATTTGAGTTTGTCCTATTTAAGAGATAAGCTTTGATTTTAAGGAAAAGGGTGGAAAAAATAGCTTTTCCTTCTAAAGAAAAGTTTCAAAATCATGTAGCCCAATTAGGAGAATGTGTTTATAATGCCTAATCACTAAATGAATGGAGATGATTATAATAATCCATGTTTGTCCTATATGATAGACAAACTTTGATTCTAGGGAATATGGTGGAATAAAACCTTCTTTTGCTAAATCAAAGCATCAAAACCATGTATTCGAACAAGAAGTATCTGTTTATAGTGCCCAACCACCAAAATAATGAAGATAATTATGAGAATCCAAGTTTATCCCATTTGATGGATGAACATTGAATCTAGCAAAAATGGTGGAAAGAAAAGCTTTTCTTGGAAAACCAAAGCATCAAAACATGTATCACAATGAGAAGAATGTGATTATAGTGCCCAATCACCAAATGATTGTAGATTATCATAATAATCCTTATTTATACCATTTGACAAACAAAATTTGATTATAAGGAAAATGGTGAAAAGAAAAGCCTTTCATGCAAAAGCAAAGTATAAAAACCAAGTACCCCAATGAGGAGAATGTGTTTATAGTGCCTAATCATAAAAAAAAGGGATATTATTATGAGAATACAAGTTTATGCCATTTCATAGATAAACTTTGATTCTAAGGAAAATGGTGGAACGAAAAGTATCTCTTGCCAAGTCACAGCATCAAAACCATGTATGGCAATGAGGAGAATGTGTTTATGTAGCTTAATCACTAAAAGAGTGGAGACTATTATGAGAATCCAAGTTTATCCCATTTGAGGGATGAACTTTAATTATAAGGAAAATGGTGGAATGAAAATCTTCTCTTGCCAACTCAAAGCGTCAAAACCATGTTTCGTTAAGTAAAAAATATGTTTATAGTGCCCAATTCCCAAAAGAATGGATATTATTACGAGAATCCAAGTTCATCCCATTTGACAGCTAAACTTTGATTCATATAAAATGGTGGAAAAAAAGTTTTTCCTTCAAAACCAAAGTGTCAAAACCATGTATCCCAATAAGAAGAATGTTATTATAGTGCCTAATTGCAAAATGATTAAAATTATAACAATAATCCATGTTTGTCCCATTTGATAGACGAACTTTGATTCTAAGGAAAATGGTGAAAAGAAAGCTTTTTTTGCATAAGTATAAAAACCATGTATCCCAAAGAGGAAAATATGTTTATAGTGCCTAATCACAAAAAGAATGGATATTATTTTGAGAATCCAAGTCCATTTGACAGATGAACTTTGATTTTAAGGAAAATGGTGGAATAAAAAGCATCTCTTGCCAAGTTAAAACATCAAAACCATGTATTCGAACAAAGATAATGTATTTATAGATTCCAATCACCAAAAGAGTGAAGATTGTTATAAGAATCCAAGTTTTTTGCTTTTTGAGGGATGAACTTTGATTCTAAGGAAAATGTTGGAATAAAAATCTTTTCTTACTAAGTCAAAGCATCAAAACCATGTATCCCAAAATGGATAATGTGTTTACAATGCCCATTCCCAAATGAATAGATATTGTTATAAGAATCCAAGTTTGTCCCATTTAATAGTCAATCTTTAATTATAAGGAAAATGGTGGAATGAAAGCTTTTCTTGCTAAATCAAAATGTCAAAACCATGTATGCGAATGATGAGAATCTACTTATAGAGCCCAATCACCATAAGAATAAAGATTATTATGAGAATCCAAATTTTTCCCATTTGATAGCTAAACTTTGATTCTAAGGAAAATATGGAATAAAAAGCTTTTTTTGCCAAATCAAAGCATCAAAATAGTATATCCCTATGAGCAAAATGTGTTTATAGTGCCTAATCATCAAATGAACGGAGACTATTATGATAATCGAAGTTTGTCCCATTCTAAGATGAACTTTGACTCTAAGGAAAATGATGGGGAAAAAGGCTTTTCTATCAAAACCAAAGCATCAAAACCATGTATCCAATGAGAGGAATATGTTTATAACGTCCAATCACCAAATGAATAAAGATTATCATAACAATCCTTGTTTGTCCCACATCATAGATGAATTTTGATTCTAAGGAAAATAGTGGAAAAAAAAGCTTTTCTTGCAAAAGTAAAGTATAAAAACCATGTATCTTAATGAGGAGAATGCGTTCATAATGCCCAATCACCAAATGAATGAAGACTATTACGATAATCCAACTTTGTCCCGTTTGAGGGACAAATTTTGATTCTAAGGAAAATAGTAGGAAAAAAAGCTTTTCTTTAAAAAACCAAAGCATTAAAACCATGTATCCCAATGAGAAAAATGTGATTATAGTGCCTAATCACCAAATGATTGGAGATTATCATAATAATCCATGTTTGTCTTATTTGGCTGACGAATTTTGATTCTAAGGAAAATGGTGAAAAAAAAGCCTTGCTTTCAAAACCAAAGCATCAAAACAATGTATCCTAATAAGAAAAATGTGATTATAGTGCCTACTTGCCAAATGATTAGAGATTATCATAATAATCCATGTTTGTCCCATTTAACAGATAAACTTTGATTGTAAGGAAAATGGTAGAAAGAAAAGCTTTTCTTATAAAAGTAAAGTATAAAAACCATGTATCCCAATGAGTAGAATGTGTTTATAGTGCCCAATCACAAAAAAAATGGATATTATTATGAGAATCCAAGTTATTTCATTTGACAGATGAACTTTGATTCCAAGGAAAATGGTGAAACGAAAAGCATCTCTTCCCAAGACAAAACATCAAAACCATATATGCGAACAGGAGAATGTGTTTTTTAGAGCCTAATCACCAAAATAGTGGAGATGTTATGAGAATCCAAGTTTCTCCCATTTGAGGGATGAACTTACAAAACATCAAAACCATATATGCGAACAAGGAGAATGTGTTTTTTAGAGCCCAATCACCAAAAGAGTGGAGATGTTATGAGAATCCAAGTTTCTCCCATTTGAGGGATGAACTTTGATTCTAAGGAAAATGTTGGAATAAAAATCTTCTCTTGCCAAGTTAAAGCATCAAAACCATGTATTCCAAAGTGGATAATGTGTTTATAGTGCCCAATCCCCAAATGAATGGATATTATTACAAGAATCCATGTTTATCCTGTTTGACAACCGAACTTTGATGCTAAAGAAAATCATGGAATGAAAAGCTTCTCTTACCAAATCAAAGCATCAATACCGTGTATCCCAATGAAGAACATATGTTTAAAGTGCCCAATTACCACAAGAATAGAGACTATTATGAGAATCCAAATTTGTCCCATTTGATAGCTGAATTTTGATTCCAAGGAAAATGGTGGAATGAAAAGCTTCTCGTGCCAAATCACAAAGCATCAAAACAATGTATCCCTATGAGAAGAATATGTTTATAGTGCCCAATCACCAAATGAATGGAGACTATTATGACAATCCATGTTTGTCTCACTCGGGGATAAGCTTTGACTCTAAGGAAAATGGTGGAGAAAAAAGCTTTTCTCTCAAAACCAAAGCATGAAAACCATGTATCCAATAAGGGGAATATGTTTATAGTGTCCAATCACTAAATAAATAAAGATTATTATAATTATCCTTGTTTGTCCCACTTGACGGATAAATTTTGATTCTAATGAAAATGGTGGAAAGAAAAGCTTTTCATGCAAAAGCAAAGTATAAAAACTGTGTATCCCAATGAGGAGTATCTGTTTATAATGCTCAATCACCAAATGAATGAAGAGTACCATGATAATCCAAGTTTGTCTCATTTAAGGGATAAATTTTGATTTTAAGGAAAATATTAAAAAAACTTTTCTTTCAAAACCACAGCATCAAAACCAAGTATCCTAATGAGAAGAATGTGATTATAGTGCCCAATAGCGAAATGACTCAAGATTATCATAATAATCCATGTTTATCCCATTTGACAGATGAACTTTGATTCCAAAGAAAATAGTGGAAAGAAAAGCTTTTCTTGCAACAGCAAAGTATAAAAACCATGCATCCTAATGAGGAGAACGTGTTTATAGTGCCCAATCATAAAAAGAATAGATATTATTATAAGAGTCAAAGTTTGTCCTATTTGATAGACAAACTTTAATTCTAAGGAAAATGGTAGAACGAAAAGCATCTCTTGCCAAGTCAAAGTATCAAAACAAGGAGAATGTGTTTATGGAGCCCAATCACTAAAAGAGTGAAGATTGTTATTAGAATCCAAGGTTATCCCATTTGAAGGATGAACTTTCATTCTAAAGAAAATATTGGAATGAAAATCTTCTCTTGCTAACTCAAAGCATCAAAACCATGTATCCTAAAATGAAAAATATGTTTGTAGCACCCAATCCCTAAAAGAATGGATATTATTACGAGAATCCAAATTTGATTTCAAGGAAAATAGTGGAATGAAAAGCTTTTTTTGCAAAAGCAAAGTATAAAAACCATGCATCCCAATGAGGAGAATATGCTTATAATGCCCAACCATAAATAGAATGAACATTATTATAAGAATCCAAGTTTGTTCCATTTGATAGACAAACTTTGATTCTAAGGAAAATGGTGGAATAAAAAGCATCTCTTGCCAAGTTAAAGCATCAAAACCTTGTATCCCAATCAGGAGGATGTTTTGTTATCCCTAATCACCAAATGAATGTTAATTGTTATAAGAATACAAGTCCCATTTAATGGATAAATTTTGATACTAAGTAAAATAGTGGGAAGAAAAGCTTTTCTTGGAAAACTAAAGCATCAAGACTATGTCTCCTAATGAGGAGGATGTGTTTGAAGTGCGCAATCACAAAATGAATAGAGACTGTTATGATCATCGATGTTTGTCCCATTTGACAAACGAACTTTGATTCTAAGGAAAATGGTGGAAAGAAAACTTTTCATTCAAAACCAAAGCATCAAAACCATGTATCCCAATGTGGAGAATATGTTTATAACACCTAAGCATCAAATGAATAGAGATTATTGTAATAACCCATGTTTGTCCCACTTGACAGATGAACCTTGATTCTAAGGAAAATGGTGGAAAGAAAAGCTTTTCTTGCAAAGGTAATGTATAAACACTGTGTATCCTGGTAAGGAGATTGGGTTTATAATGCCTAATCACCAAATGAATGGAGACTATTATCATAATCTATGTTTGTCCCGTTTGATAAATGAACTTTGATTTTAAGGAAAATGGTGAAAAAAAAAGCTTTTTCTTCAAAACTAAAGCATCAAAACCATGTATCCTAATTAGAAGAATATGTTTATAGTGCCAAATCACCAAAAAAATGGAGATTGTTATAATAATCCATGTTTATCCCACTTGATGGATGAACTTTGATTCTAAGGAATATGGTGCAAAAAAAAGCTTATCTTGCCAAATAAAAACATCGAAACCATGTATCCAAATGAAGAGTATGTGTTTGTAATGCCTAATCACAAAATAATAGAGATAATTAGGGGAATCCAAGTTTATCTTATTTAACAGAGAAACATTGAATCTAAGGAAAATTTGGAAAGAAAAGCTTTTCTTAGAAAACCAAGGCATCAAAACCATTTATCCTAATGAGAAGAATATGTTTATAGTGCCTAATCATTAAATGAATGTGATTATTATAATAATCAATGTTTGTCCCACTTGATAGACGAACTTTGATTCTATGAAAAGTAGTGGAATGAAAGGTTTTCTTGCAAAGGCAATATATAAAAACTGTGTGTCTCAATGAGGATATTGTGTTTATAGTACCCATTTACCAAATGAATAGAGACTATTGTGATAATCCAAGTTTGTCTCATTCAAGGATGAACTTTGATCCTAAGCAAAATGGTCGAGAAAAAAGATTTTCTCTCAAAACCAAAGCATCAAATCCATGTATCTAATAAAGGGAATATGTTTATAGTGCCCAATCACCAAATGAATGGGGATTATTATAATAATCCTTGTTTGTCCCACTTGACGAATGAATTTTAATTCTAAGAAAAAATGGTGGAAAGAAAAGCTACTCTTGCAAAAGCAAAGTATAAAAATCATGTATCCCAATGAAGAGAATATGTTTATAGTGCCCAGTCACCAAATGAATGAAGCTACTACGATAATCTAAGTTTGTCCCATTTTAGGGATAAATTTTGATTTTAAGGTAATGGTGGAAAAAAGAAGCTTTTCTTTCAAAACCAAAGCATTAAAACCATGTATCCCAATTAGAAGAATATGATTACATTGTCCACCAATCCCTAAATGATTAGAGGTTATCATAATAATCCTCGTTTATCCCATTTGACTAACGAACATTGGTTCTGGGGAAAATGGTGAAAATAAATGCTTTTCTTGCTAAATTAAAGCAGCAAAACCATGTATCCAAATAAAGAGTACATGTTTATAATGACTAATCGCCAAAACAATGGAGACAATTATAAGAATCCAAGTTTATCCTATTTGACGGATGAACATTGGATCTAAGGAAAATGGTGGAAAAAATTTTTTTTCGAAAAACCAAAGCATCAAAACCATGTATCCCAATTAGAAGAATGTGATTATAGTGCACAATTGCCAAATGATTGGAGATTATCATAATAATCCATGTTTGTCCCATTTGACAGACGAACTTTGATTCTAAGGAAAGCGGTGGAAAGAAAAGCTTTCTTTCAAAACCAAAGCATCAAAACCATCTATCCAAGTAAAGAGAATATGTTTATAGTGCCCAACCACCAAATGAATAGAGATTATTATAATATCCATGTTTGTATGACTTGACGGTCCAACTTTGATTCTAAGGAAAATGGTTGAGTAAAAAGCATCTCTTGCTAAGTCAAAGCCTCAAAACCATATATACCAATAAGGAGAATGTGTTTATAGCACCCAATCACCAATAGATTGAAGATTATTGCAAGAATTGGGTTTGTCCTATTTGAGGGATGAACTTTGATTCTAAAGAAAATGGTGAAAAGAAAAAGCTTTTTCTTCAAAACAAAGTGTGAAAACTATGTAATCTAATAAGAAAAGCATGTTTATGGTGACCAATCTCTTAAAGAATGGAGATTATTGCAAGAATCCAAGTTTGTCCCATTTGACAAATGAACTTTGATTCTAAAAAAAATGGTGTTACATAAAACACCTTTTGCCAAATCAAAGCATCAAAACCTTGTATCCTTATGAGGAAAAAGTATTTATAATGCCCATTCATCAAAAGAATGGAGATCATTACTAGAATCCATGGTTGTCCATTTGACAGTTGAACTTTGATTCTAAAGAAAATGGTGGAATGAAAAGCTCCTCTTACCAAATCAAAGCACCGAAACCATGAATCCCAATGAGAAGGGTGTGTTTATAGTACCCAATCACCAAATGAATGGAGATTGTTGCAGGAATCCAAGTCCCTTTTGATGGATAAATTTTGATACTAAGCAAAATAGTGGGAAAAGCTTTTCTTGGAAAATTGAAGCATCCCAATGAGGAGAATTTGTCTATAACAATCAATCCCTAAAAGAATGGAATTATTATGAGAATCCATATTTTCCTATTTGATAGCTGAGCTTTGACTCTAAGAAAAATAGTGGAATGAAAAGCTTTTCTTGCCAAATCAAATCATTAACACCATGTATCCTAATGAGGGGAACGTGTTTAAAGTGCCCAATCACCAAAAGGAAGGAGATTATTACAAGAATCCAAACTTGTCCAATTTGACAACTGAACTTTGATTCTAAGGAAAATGGTGGGATGAAAAGCTTCTCTTGCCAAATCAAACCATTGAAACTGTGTATCCCACTAAGGAGAATGCTTTTGTCATGCCTAATAACCAAAACAACAGAGATTATTATCGGAATCCATGTTTACCCCATTTGATGGGCAAACTTTGATTCTATGGAAAATAGAGGAAAAAAAAGCTTTTCCTATAAAACCAAAGCATGAAGCAGTGTATCCTCATACGAAGAATGTGTTTATAGTGCCCAATCACCAAAAGAATGAAGATTATTACAAAAATTCATGCTTATCCCATTTGAGGGACGAACTTGGATTCTAAAGAAAATGATGGAATGAAAAGCTTCTTTTGCCAAATCAAAGCATCAAAACTGTGTATCCATATAAGGAGAATATGTTTATAGTGCCCAATCACAAAATGAATGGAAATCGTTATGAGAATCCAAGTTCCATTTGATGGCTAAATTTTGATCATAAGCAAAATGGTAGGAAAAAAAGCTTTTCTTAGAAAATCGAAACATCCTAACGAGGAGAATGTGTCTATAAGACCCTTCCCCAAAAGAATGAAAATGATTATGAGGATTCGTGTTTCTCCCATTTGATAGCTGAACTTTGTTTCTAAGGAAAATGTTGGAATGAAAAGCTTCTCTTGCTAAATCAAAGCATCAAAACTATGTATCCCAATAAGGGGAATGTGTTTATAATGCCTAATCAGTAAGAGAAGGGAGATTATTACAAGAACCCAAACTTGTCCCATTTGACAATTGAACTTTGTAAGGAAAATGGTGGAATGAGAAGCATCAAAAGTGTGTATCCCAATGACAAAAATGTGTTTATAGTGCCCAATCACCAAAAGAAAAGAGATTATTGTGAGAATCCAAGCTTATCCCATTTGACAACTGTACTTTGTAAGGAAAATGGTGGAATGAAAAGCTTCTTTGGCCAAATCAAAGCATCAAAACTATGTATCCCAATAAGGTAATTATGTTTATAGTGCCTAATCACCAAAAGGATGAAGATTATTATAAGAATCAAAATTTATCCCATTTGATAGCTAAAACTTAATTTTAAGGAAAATAGTGGAATGAAAAGCTTTTCTTGCCAAATCAAAGCATCAAAATAGTGTATCCCTATAAGGAGAATGTTTTTATAGTGCCTAATAACTAAAAGAACAAAGATTATTATGAGAATCCATGTTTGTCCAATTTTAGCGTTGAACTTTGATTCTAGAGAAAATGGGTGAATGAAAAGCTTTTCTTGCCAAATCAAAGCATTTTCGTAGAAGGAGAATGTTTTAATAATGCCTAATCACTAAATGACTAGAGATTTTTATGATGAGACATTTTTGTCACATTTGATAGGTGAACTTTGATTTTATGAAAAATGGTGGAAAGAAAAGCTTTTCTTGTAAAGCCAAAACATCAAAGCTATGTATCCTAATGAGGAGAATGGGTTCATAGTGCCCAATCACGAAAAAAATAAAGATTATTATGAGAATCCAAGTTTGTCCCACTTGAGGGATAAACTCTTATTCTAAGGAAAATGGTGAAAAAAAAAAGCTTTTCCTGTAAGACCAAAGCATTGAAGCCATGCAACCTAATAAGGAAAATATGTTTATAGTGCCCAATCTCTAAAAGAATAGAGATTATTACAAGAATCCAAGTTTATCCCATTTGACGAATGAACTTTGATTCTAAAGAAAATGGTGTAATGAAAAACACCTTTTGCCAAATCAAACCATCATAACCTTGTATCCCTATGATGATATAGTGTTTATAATGCCTATTCACCAAAAGAATGGAGATTATTACCAAAATCAAGTTTGTGCCATTTGATAGTTAAACTTTGATTCTGAGGAAAATGGTGCAATGAAAAACTTTTCTTGCCAAATCGAAGCATCAAAACCATGTATCACAATAAAGAGATTGCTTTTATAGTGAACAATCACCAAAAGATTGGAGATTATTACAAGATTCCAAATTTGTCCTATTTGACAGCTAAACTTTGATTCTAATGAAAATGGTGGAATGAAAAGCTTCTCTTACAGAGTCAAAGCATCAAACCTATGTTTCCTTATGATGAGAATGTGTTTATAATACCTAACAACCAAAAGAATGGAGATTATTACGACAATCCATGTTTGTCCTATTTAACAAATGAACTTTGATTCTATGGAAAATGGTGGAAAGAAAAGTTTTTTTTGCAAAACCAAAGCATCAAAGCCATGTATCCTAATAAAGAGAATAAGTTTATAGTGCCTAATCACCAAAAGAATGGAGTTTATTATGAGAACCATATTTGTCCCATTTAAAGGAGGAACTTTGATTCTAAAGAAAATGATGGAATGAAAAGTTTCTCTTGCCAAATCAAAGCATCGAACCATGTATCCCTATGAGGAGAATGTGTTCATAGTGCCCAATCACCAAACAAATGAAGATTATTATGATAATCTATGTTTTGTCCTATTTGACAAATAAACTTTGATTCTATGGAAAAAGGTCGAAAGAAAAGCTTTTCTTGCAAAACCAAAGCATCAAAGCCATGTATCCTAATAAGGAGAATGGGTTTATAGTCCCAAATCACCAAAGAATGGAGTTTATTACAAGAATCCAAGTTTGTCCAATTTGAGGGACGAACTTTGATTCTAACAAAAATGGTAAAAAAAAGCTTTTCCTGTAAACCTAAACCATCAAACCCATGCAATCTAATGAGTAGAATGTGTTTATAACGCCTAATCTCTAAAAGAATAGAAATTATTGCAAGAATCCATGTTTATCCAATTTAACAGATAAACTTTGATTTTAAGAGAAATGGTGTAACGAAAAACTCCTATTGCAAAATCAAAGGATCAAAAACTTGTATCCTTATGAGGTGAAAGTGCTTATAATGCCCATTCACCAAAATAATATCTAAATTATCCCATTTGATAGCTGAACTTTGATTTTAAGGAAAATGGCTTAACGAAAATCTTTTCTTTGAGAACCAAAGCATCAAAATAATATCTAAACCATGTATCCCAATGGGGGGAATGTGTTTATAGCAACCAATCTCCAAAAGAATGGATATTATTATGAGAATACAAATTTGTCCTATTTGATAGTTGAACTTTGGTTATAAGGAAAATGGAAGAATGAAAAGTTTTTCTTGCCAAATTAAAGCATCAAAATCGCATATCCCAATGATGAGAATGTGTTTATAGTGCCCAATCACCCAAAAAATAGAGATTATTACAAGAATCCTGTTTGTCCTATTTGACAACTAAACTCTGATTCTAAGGAAAATAGTGGAATGAAAAACATCTCTTGCTAAATCAAAGCATCAAAACTATGCACCCCTATAAGGAGAATGTGTTTATAGTGGCCAATAACCAAAAGAACAGAGATTATTAACAGAATCCATGTTCCATTTAAGGGATGAACTTTACATTTAAAGAAAATGGTGGAATAAAAAGCTTTTCTTGCAAAATCAAGGCAAAAAAATCATGTATCCCTATAAAAAAAAATATGTTTATAGTGCCCAATCACTAAATGTTTGTCCTATTTAACAGATGAACTTTGATTCTATAAGAAATACTGGAAAAAAGCTTTTATGGTAAAACCAAAGCATCAAAACCGTGCATCCCAATGATGAGAACAGGCTTATAGTGCCCAATCACCAAAAGAATGAAGATTATTACAAGAATCCAATTTGGCCTATTTGAGGGATGAACTTTGATTCTATGGCTAACGATGGAAAAAACCTTTACTTGCAAAATCAAAGGATCAAAGCCAAAGCCATGCAACCTAATAAGGAGAACATGTTTATAATGCCCAATCTCCAAAAAAATGAAGATTATTACAAGAATTTAACTTTTTTCCATTTAATAGATGAACTTTGATTCTAAAGAAAATGGCATAAAAAAAACTTGATGCCAAGTTAAAGCTTCAAAACCTTGTATCCCTATGAGAGGAGAGTGTCTATAATGCCCATTCTCTAAAAGAATAGAGATTTTTACTAGAATCAAAGTTCAATTGTCAAAAGAATCCAAGTTCATCCCCTTTGACAATTGAACTTTGATTCTAATATGGTGGAATGAAAAGCTTTTCTTGCCAAATCAAACCATCAAAATCGTGTATCCAAATTGGGAGAGCATGTTTATAGTGCCAAATCACAAAAATAATACAGATTATTATGAGAATCCAATTTTATCCTATTTGATGGATAAACATTGATTCTAAGGAAAATGTCAAAAGAAAAGCTTCTCGTTGAAACCAAAGCATCAAAACCATGTACACGAAAGAGGAGGATGTGTTTATGGTGCCCAATCCGTAAAAGAATGGATATTGTTACGAGAATCCAAGTTTGTCACATTTGATAATCGAACTTTGATTATAAGAAAAATGGTGGAATGAAAAGCTTTTCTTGCCAAATCAAAGCATTAAAATCATGTATCCCAATGAGAGGAATGTTTTAATATTGCCCAATAACCAAAATAACAGAAATTATTATGAGAATTCATGTTTGTCCCATTTGAGGGTTAAACTTTTATTTTAAAGAAAATGGTGGAATGAAAAGCTTCTCTTGCCAAATCAAAGCATCAAAACCATGTAGATCCATGTTTGTCCCATTTGAGGGAAGAACTTTGATTCTAAAGAAAATAGTGGAATGAAAAGCTTCTCTTGCCAAATTAAAGAATCAAAAGCATGTATCCCAAAGAGGAGAATGTGCTTGTAGTGCCCAATATCCAAAAGAATGGAAATTATTATGAGAATCCTAATTTGTCCTATTTCATAGTTGAACTTTGATTTTAAGGAAAATGGTAGAATGAAAAGCTTTTCTTGCTAAATCAAAGTGTAAAAACAGTGTATCCCGATGAGGAAAATGTTTTTATAGTGCCCAATAACAAAAAGAACGGAGATTACTTTAAGAATCCATGCTTTTCCAATTTAAGGGGTGAACTTTGATTCTAAAAAAATGGTGGAATAAAAAGCTTCTCTTGCCAAATCAAAGCATCAAAACCATATATCCTAATAAAGAGGATGCATTTATAGTGCCAAATTACCAAATGAATTGATAATCGTTACGATAATCCAAGTCCCATTTGATGGACAAATTTTGATTGCAAGTAAAATGGTAAGAAGAGAAGCTTTTCTTGAAAATTGACGCATCCCAATGGAAAGAATGTTTCTATTGTGACCAATCCCTAAAAGAATGGATATTATTGCAAGAATCTATGTTGGTCCCATTTAACAGCTAAACTTTAATTCTAAGGAAAATGGTGGAATGAAAGGCTTTTCTTGCCAAATCAAAGCATTAAAATTGTTTATCCTAATAAGGGGAATGTGTTTATAGTGCCCAATCACCAAATATATGGAGATTATTATGATAATATATGATGAACTTTGATTTTATGAAAAATGGTGGAAAAAAAAAATTTCTTGCAAGAACATGGCATCAAAACCATGTATCCTAATGAGGAGATTAGGTTTATATTCCCAATAACATAAATAATGTAGATTATTATAAAAAACCACATTTATCCCATTTAAAGGACAAAACTTTAATTCTAAGAAAAATGGTGAAAAGAAAGCTTTTCTTGTAAAATCAAAAAATCAAAGCCATGTAACCTAATGAGGAGAACATATTTATAGTGCCTAATATTCAAATGAATTGAGATTATTATGATAATCCATTTTTGTCTTGATGGATAAACTTCGATTCTAAGGAAAACAGTCGAAAAAAAAGCTTTTCTTGCTAAATCAAAGCATGAAAACCATGTATCCAAATGAGGAAAATATGTTTATAGTGATCAATCACCAAAATAATGGAGATTTTACGAGAATCCAAGTTTATACTATTTGATAGATGAACTTTGAATCTAAGGAAAATGGTAGAAAAAAAGCTTTTCTTGGAAAACAAAAGCATCAAAACCTTGCAACCCAATGAGGAGAATGTGTTTATATCTCCTAATCCCTAAAAGAATGGATATTATTATGAGAATCCAAGTTTACCCCATTCAACGGATGAATTTTGATTCTAAGGAAAATGGTGGAATGAAAAGCTTTTGTTACCAATTCAAAACACCAAAATGGTGTAACCCTTTGAGAAAAATGTTTTTGTGGTGCCTAATAACCAAAGGAACAAAGATTATTATAAGAATCCATGTTTGTACAATTTTAGGGTCAAACTTCGATTCTAAAGAAAATGGTGGAATGAAAGCTTCCCTTGCCAAATCAAAGCATTGAAATTGTGTATCCCTATGAGGAGAACGTTTCTGTAGTGCCCAATCACCAAATGAAAGGGGATTATTATGATAATCTATGTTTGTCTCATTTGACAAATAAACTTTGATTCTATGGAAAATGGTGAAAACAAAAGCTTTTCTTGCAAAACCAAAGCATCAAAACCATATCCTAATGAGAGGAATGGGCTTATAGTGCCCAATCAGAAAAAAGAATAAAGATTATTATAAGAACCCAAGTTTGTCCCATCTAAGGGATGAGCTTTGATTTTAAGGAAAATGGTGAAAAAAAAACTTTTCTGGCAGAATAAAAGCATTAAAGCCATGCAACCTAATGAGGAGAAAATGTTTGTAGTGCCCAATCTCCAAGAAAATGAAGATTATTTCAAAAATCCAAGTTTTTTCCCATTTGATGGATGAACTTTGATTCTAAAGAGAATGGTGTAACAAAAAACACCTCTTGCCAAATCAAAGCATCAAAACCTTGTATCCCTACAAGAAAAAAGTGTCTATAATGCCTATTCACCAAAAGAATAGAGATTATTACTAGAATCCAAGTTTGCCCCATTTGACAGCTAAACTTCATTTTTAAGGAAAATTATGGAATAAATAGCTTCTCTTGCCAAATCAATGCATTAAAACTGTGTATCTAAACAATGAGAATGTGTTTATAGTGCCCAATCACCAAAATAATAGAGATTATTGCTATAATTCAAGCTTATTCTATTTAATAGATAATCTTTGATTTTAAGAAAAATAGTAGAAAGAAAAAGCTTTCCAAAGTATCAAAAGCTTGTATCCTCAAGAGAAGAATATGTTTATAGTGCCTAATCCCTAAAAAAATGGGTATAATTACAAGAATCCAAGTTTATCCCATTTGATAGCCAAACTTTGATTCCAAGAAAAAAGGTTGAATGAAAAGCTTCTCTTACCAAATCAAAGCATCAAAACCGTGTATCCTAATGAAGAGAGTGTGTTTGTAGTGCCTAATCACCAAAAGAATAAAGATTATTATAAGAATCCAAGTTTCTCCTATTAGAGCTATGAACTTTGATTTTAAAGAAAATGGTGAAAAAGAAAGTTTTTCCTGTAAAACCAAAGCATTGAAACCATGTAACCTAATGAGGAGAACATATTTATAGTGCCCAACCTCCAAAAGAATGGAGATTATTATAAGAATCCAGGTTTCTCCCATTTGATAGATGAACTTTAATTCTAAAGAAAATGATGTAACAAAAACCACCTCCTGCCAAACTAAAGCATCAAACCCTTGTATCCAATAAGGAGAAAGTGTTTATAATGTTGATTTACCAAAAGAATAGAGATTATCACTAGAATCTAATTTTGCCCCATTTAACAGCCAAACTTTGATTCTAAGGAAAATGGTACAATGAAAAGTTTTTCTTGCCAAATCAAAGCATCAAAACTGTGTATCCCAATGAGAAGATTATGTTTATAGTGCCGAATCACCAAAAGTATAGGGATTACTACAAGAAATAGGCTTATCCCATTTGAGGGATAAACTTCAATTCTAAGGAAAATAATGGAATGAAAAGCTTTTCTTGCCAAATCAAACCATTAAAATCGCGTAACCAAATAAGGAGAATCCGTTTATAATGCCCAATCACCAAAATAATAGAGATTATTAAAAGAATCCAAGTTTACCCTATGTAAAGGATAAACTTTGATTTTAAGGAAAATGATGGAAAGAAAAGCATTTCTTTCAGAAATAAAGCATCAAAGCCATGTATCTTAATGAGGAGAGTGCGCTTATAGCGCCTAATCCCTAAAAGAATAGATATTATTATGAGAATCCAAGTTTGTCCCATTTGATAGTCAAACTTTGATTCTAAGCAAAATTATGGGATGAAAAGCTTCTCTTGCCAAATCAAAGCATCAAAATAGTGTATCCCAATAAGGATAATATGTTTATAACGCCCAATCAATAAAAGAATAAAGATGATTACGAGGATCCAAAATTTTCCCATTTGATAGCTAAACATTGATGCTAAGGAAAATGGAGGAATAAAAAGCTTCTTTTGCTAAATCAAAGCATTAAAATAGTGTATCCTTATAAGGAGAATGTTTTTATTGTGCCCAATCACTAAATGAACATAGACTATTACGATAATCCAAGTTTGTCTCGTTTGGGGATGAACTTTGAATCTAAGGAAAAAATGGAAAAAAATCTTTTCTTTCAAAACCAAAGCATCAAAACCGTCTGTCCTAGTGAGGAGAATATGTTTGTAATGCCCAATCACCAAAAGAATGGAGATTATTACAAAAATCCAAGCTTGTCCCATGTTGAATGAACTTTCATTTCAGAGAAAATGGTTGAATGAAAAGCTTCTCTTGCCAAGTTAAATCATCAAAACTGTGTATCCTTACAAGAAGAATGCTATAAATGGAGATTGTTACAATAATCCAAGTTTGTCCTATTTAGGGATAAATTTTGACTCTAAGGAAAATGGTGAAAAAAAGCTTTTCCTCTAAAACTAAAGCATCAAAACCATGTATCCTAGTAAGGATAATGTGTTTGTAACACCCAATCACCGAAAGAATGAAGATCATTATGAGAATCCATGTTTGTCCCATGACGGATAAACTTTGATTCTAAAGAAATGATGGAACGAAAAGCTTTTCTTGCCAAATTAAAGCATCAAAACCATGTATCCCAATAAGGATGCATTTATAGTGCCCAATCACCAAATGAATTAATATTTGTTATGATAACCTAAGTCTCATTTAACAAACAAATTTTAATTGTAAGTAAAATGGTGAGAAGAACAGCTTTTCTTAGAAATTGAAGCATCCCAATGAGGAGAATGAGTCTATAACACCTAATCCAAAAAGAATTGATAATATTATGAGAATCCACATTTGTCCCATTAGACGAAAAAATTTTAATTGTAAGTAAAATGGTAAGAAAAAAAGCTTTTCTTAGAAATCGAAGCATCCTAATGAGGAGAATGTGTCTATAACACCTAATCCAAAAAGAATCGATAATATTATGAGAATCCACATTTATCCCATTTGACGACTGAACTTTGATTCTAAGGAAAATGGTGGAATGAAAGGCTTCTCTTACCAAATCAAAGCATCAAAACTATGTATCCCAATAAGGGGAATGTGTTTATAGCACCCATCCTTGAAAGAATGAAGATTATTATGAGAATCTAAATTTATCCCATTTAATAGCTGAACTTTGATTTAGATACATGATATTGATGTTTTGGTTTGGTAAGAAAAGTTTTTTTTCACTAATTTCCTCAGAGTCAAAGTTCATGCATGAAATGAGACAAACTGTGATTCTCATAATAATCTCCATTCTTTTTGTAATTGGGAATCATGCTCTTAACATTGCGATACATGATATTAATGCTTCGGTTTAGCAACAAAAGCTTTTCTTCCCACCATTTTCCTTATAATCAAAGCTTATTCATGAAATGGGACAAACTTTGGTTCTTATAAAAATCTCTAATTTTTTTGTAATTGGGCGCTACAAGCATGTCCACGACATTGGGATACACGATATTGATGCTTCAGTTTAGCAACAAAAGCTTTTCTTTCCACCATCTTCCTTGTAATCAAAGTTCACGCATGAAATAAGACAAACCTAGATTCTCGTAATATTCTCCACTCTTTTGGTGATTAGGCACTACAAACATGTTTTTCGCATTGGGATACACAATATTAATGCTTTGATTTTGCAAGAAAAGGTTTCATTTCCACCATTTTCCTTATAATCAAAGTTCATGCGTCAAATAAGATAAACTTGGATTCTCATAATAATCACCATTCTTTTTATGATTGGGCACTTCAACCATGTCCTTAACATTGGCATACATGGTATTGATGCTTTAATTTTGCAAGAAAGGCTTTTCTTTCCACCATTTTCCATATAATCAAAGTTCATGCATGAGTTGAGACAAACTTGAATTCCTATAATAATACCTATTTTGTTTATGATTAGGCATAACAACCATGTTCTCCCCATTTAGATACGTGATATTGATGCTTTTGTTTGGCAGAAAAAGCTTTTTTTCAACCAATTTCCTTTTTGTCAAAGTTCATGTATAGAATAAGACAAACTTTGATTCTCATAATAATTACCATTCCTTTCATGATTGGGCACTACAATCATGTTCTTGACATTTGAATACATGATATTGATGCTTTGGTTTCGCAAGAAAAGCTTTTATTTCCACCATTTTCCTTATAATCAAAGTTCATCTGTGAAATGAGACGAACCTGGATTCTCATAACAATCCTTAAGCTTTTTTTAATTGGGCACGATAATCATTTTCTCCATATTGGGATACACGATATTGATGCTTTGGTTTCACAACTAAAGCTTTTCTTTCCATCATTTTTCATATAATCAAAGTTCATGCATGAAATGGGAAAAACTTAGTTTCTCATAATAATCCCCATTCTTTTTGTGATTGAGCACTACAATCTTGTTTTCGACATTAGGACGCACGATATTGATGCTTTGGTTTGGCAAGAAAAGTTTTTCTTTCCACCATTTTCCTTATAATCAAAGTTCATCTATGAAATGAGACAAATTTAGATTCTTGTAATAATCTCCATTGACATTGTGATTAGGCACCGCAATCATTTTTTCCAAATTAGGATACATGATATTGATGATTTCGTGTGGCAACAAAAGCTTTTCTTTCTAGCATTTTCCTTATAATTAAAGTTGACGTGTGAAATGAGATAAACTTGGATTCTTATAATAATCTCTATTTTTTTATTGGGCACTATAATCATGCTTTTGACGTTGGGATGCATGATATTGATGCTTTGGTTTTGTAAGAAAAGCTTTTTTTTTCCAACATTTTCCTTATAATTAAAGTTCATGCATGAAATAAGATAAACTTGGATTCTTGTATTCATTTTTTGATTTGGCACTACAATTATTTTCTCCACATTGGGATGCAGGTTATTGATGCTTTGGTTTGGCAATAAATGCTTTTCTTCTACCATTTTCCTTATAATAAAAGTTCATGCATGAAATGGGACAAACTTGGATTCTCATAATAATCCCCATTCTTTTTGTGATTGAACACTACCATCATGTTCTCAATATTGGGATACACGATTTTGATGCTTTGGTTTGGCAAGAAAAGATTTTCTTTAATCAAAGTTCATCTGTGAAATAAGATAAACTTGGATTCTTGTAATAATCTCCATTCTTTTTTTTTGTTTATGCACTACAATGATGTTCTCGACATTGGGATACATGATATTGATGCTTTGGTTTTGCAAGAAAAGCTTTTCTTTCCACCATTTCCTTATAATCAAAGTTCATGCATGAAATGAGATAAACTTGGATTCTCGTAATAATCCCTATTCTTTTTGTAATTAGGTACTACAATCATGTTCTTGACATTGGGATAGACGATATTGATGCTTTGGTTTAGCAAGAAAAGCTTTTCTTTCCACCATTCTCCTTATAATCAAAGCTCATGCATGAAATGGGACAAACATGGATTGTCGTAATAATCCTTATTCTATTTGTGATTGGGCACAATAATCATGTTCTCCCTATTTAGATACATGATATTGATGCTATGGTTTGGAAAGAAAAGCTTTTTTCTCGCTAATTTCCTTATAGCTCATATTCAAGCATGAAGTGAGACAAACTTGGATTCTCGCAATAATCTCCATTCCTTTCATGATTGGGCAATAAAATCATGTTCTTGGCTTTAGGTTACAGGATATTTATGCTTTGGTTTGGCAAGAAAAGCTTTTCTTTCCACCATTTTGCTTGTAATTGAAGTTCATTTATGAAATGAGACCAACTTGGCTTCTTGTTTTCATTTTTTGATTAGGCACTACAATCACATTCTCCACATTAGGATAGACGATATTGATGCTTTGGCTTGGCAACAAAAGCTTTTCTTTCCACCATTTTCCTTATAATCAAAGCTCATACATGAAATGAGACAAACATAGATTGTCATAACAATCCTTATTCTATTTGTGATTGGGCATAATAATCATGTTCTCCCTATTTAGATACACGATATAAATGCTTTGGTTTGGCAAGAAAAGCTTTTTTCCACCAATTTCCTTATAGCTCATATTCATGCATGAAGTGAGACAAACATGCATTATTGTAATAATCCCTATTCCTTTCATGATTAGGCAATACAATGATGTTCTCGACATTGGGATACATGATATTGATGCTCTGGTTTTGCAAGAAAAGCTTTTCTTTCCACCATTTCCTTATAATCAAAGTTCATGCATGAAATGAGATAAACTTGGATTCTCATAATAATCCCTATTCTTTTTGTAATTGGGTACTACAATCATGTTCTTGACATTGGGATAGACGATATTGATGCTTTGGTTTGGCAAGAAAAGCTTTTCTTTTCACCATTCTCCTTATAATCAAAGCTCATGCATGAAATGGGATAAACATGGATTGTCATAATGATCCTTATTCTATTTATGATTGGGCGCAATAATCATGTTCTCCCTATTTAGATACGTGATATTGATGCTATGGTTTGGCAAGAAAAGCTTTTTTCCCACCAATTTCCTTATAGCTTATATTCAAGCATGAAGTGAGACGAACTTGGATTCTCGCAATAATCTCCATTCTTTTCATAATTGGGCAATAAAATCATGTTCTTGGCTTTAGGTTATAGGATATTGATGCTTTGGTTTGGCAAGAAAAGCTTTTCTTTCCACCATTTTGCTTGTAATCAAAGTTCAGTTATGAAATGAGACCAACTTGGCTTCTTGTTTTCATTTTTTGATTAGGCACTACAATCACGTTCTCCACATTGGGATAGACGATATTAATGCTTTGGCTTGGCAATAAAAGCTTTTCTTTCCACCATTTTCCTTTTAATCAAAGCTCATGCATGAAATGAGACAAACATAGATTGTCATAACAATCCTTATTCTATTTGTGATTGGGCATAATAATCATGTTCTCCCTATTTAGATACACGATATAAATGCTTTGGTTTGGCAAGAAAAGCTTTTTTCCACCAATTTCCTTATAGCTCATATTCATGCATGAAGTGAGACAAACATGCATTATTGTAATAATCTATTCCTTTCATGATTAGGCAATACATTCATGTTCTTGACTTTGGGATACATAATATTGATGCTTTGGTTTTGAAAGAAAAGCTTTTCTTTCCACCATTTTCCTTGTAATCAAAGTTCATGCATGAAATGAGATAAACTTGGATTCTTATAATAATCCCTATTTTGTTTATGAATGGGCACAACGACCACGTTCACCTCATTTAGATATATGATATTGATGCTTTGGTTTGGCAAGAAAAGCTTTTTTTCCTCTAATTTCCTCGTAGTCAAAGGTCATGCATGAAATAAGACAAACATTAATTCTCACAATAATCTCCATTACTTTCTTGATTGGGCACTACAATCATGTTCTTGACATTAGGATACATGATATTGATACTTTGGTTTGGCAGGAAAAGCTTTTTTTTTCCACCATTTTCCTTATAATCAAAGTTCACACGTGAAATGAAGCGAACCTGGATTCTCGTAAAAATCTCTACTCTTTTTGTGATCAGGCACTGTAATCATGTTTCCCACATTGGGATACACAATATTGATGCTTTTGTTTCTTCCATTTTCCTTATAATCAAAGTCCATGTGTAAAATGAGATAAACTTGGATTCTCATGATAATCTCCATTCTTTTTGTGATTGGCCACTACAACCATGTCCTTGACCTTGGCATACACGTTATTGATGCTTTAATTTTGCAAGAAAGGCTTTTTTTCACCATTTTCCATATAATCAAAGTTTATACATGAAATAAGGCAAACTTGAATTCTTGTAATAATCCTTATTTTGTTTGTGATTGGGCACAACGATCTCGTTCTCCCTATTTAGATGTATGATATTAATTCTTTGGCTTGGCAAGAGAAGCTTTTTTTCCACCAATTTCCTTGTAGCTCATGTTCATGCATGAAGTGAGTCAAACTTGGATTCTTGCAATAATCTCTAGTCCTTTCATTATTAGGCAATACAATCATGTTCTCGAGTTTGGGATACATAATTTTGATGCTTTCGTTTGGTAAGAAAAGCTATTCTTTCCACCATTTTCCTTGTAATCCAAGTTTATTTATGAAATGAGACCAACTTCGATTCCTGTTTTTTTCTTGGATTGGGCACTACGATCATATTTTCCACATTGGGATATGCTATATTGATGCTTTGGCTTGGCAACAAAAGCTTTTTTTTTGCCATTTTCATTATAATCAAAGTTCATATATGAAATAGGACAAACTTGGATTCTCGTAATAATATCTATTTTTTTGTGATTGGGCAATAAAATCATGTTCTAAATGCTGGGATACGCAACATTGATGCTTAATTTTGCAAGAAAGCTTTTCTTTCGACCATTTACCTTATAATCAAAGTTCATGCGTGAAATAAGGTAAATTAGATTCGTAATAATCTTTGTTCTTTTTATGATTGGGCATAACAATCACGTTCTCCATATTGGGATACACAATATTAATGCTTTGGTTTTGTAAAAAAAGCTTCTTTCCACCATGTTCCTTACAATCAAAGATCATGCGTGAAATGAGATAAACTTAGATTCTCGTAGTAATCCCCTTTCTGTTTGTGATTAGGCATAACGACCATGTTCTCCCTATTTAGGTACACGATATGGATGCATTGGTTTGGCATGAAAAGCTTTTTTTTCACCAATTTCCTCGTAGTCAAAGTTTGCGTGTGAAATGAGACAAACTTGGATTCTCATAGTAATCTCCATTCTTTTCATGCTTAGGTACTACAATCATGTTCTCGACATTGGGATACATGATATTGATGCTTTAGTTTGGCAATAAAAGCTTTTCGTTCCACCATTTTCCTTATATTTAAAGTTCATTTGTGAAATAAGACAAATTCAGATTCTTGTAATAATCTCCATTCATTTTGTGACTAGACACTACAATCATATTTTCTAGGTTGGGATACATGATATTGATGCTTTATTTTGGTAAGAAATCTTTTCTTTTCACATTTTCTTTATAATTAAAGTTCATGCGTAGAATGAGACAAACCTGGATTCTTGAAATAATCTTTATTCCTGTTATGATTGGGCACTACAATCACGTTCTCAACATTAGGATACATGATACTGATGCTTTGGTTTGATAAGAAAAGCTTTTCTTTTCACCATTTTCCATATAATCAAAGTTTTGCAAGAAATGAGACAAACTTGGATTCTCGTAATAATCCCTGCTCTATTCATGATTAGGCACAAGGGCCATGTCCTCCTCACTTAGATACACAATATTGATGCTTTGGTTGGCAATAAAAGCTTTTTTTTAATAATTTTTGTATAGTCAAATTTCATGCATAAAATGAAACAAACTTGGACTCTCGCAATAATCTCCATTCCTTTCGTGATTGGGCACAACAATCATTCCTTGACATTGGGATACACGACATTGATATCTTTGTTTGGCAATGAATGCTTTTCTTTCCACTATTTTCCTTATAATTAAAGTTCATTTGTGAAATGAGACAAACCTAGATCTCACAACAATCTCCATTCCTTTCGGGATTGGGCACTACTATCATGTTCGCGACTTTAGGATACACGATATTGATGCTTAGGTTTGGCAAGAAAAGCATTTGCTTCCACCATTTTCCTTATAATCAAAGTAGATGTGTGAAATAAGACAAACTTGAATTCTCATAATAATCTCTATTTTTTTTGTGATTAGGCACTACAACCATGTTCTTGACATTGGGATACACGATATTGATGCTTTTATTTTGCAAGAAAGGCTTTTTTTTCCACCATTTTCCTTATAATCAAAGTTCATGCATGAAATGAGGCAAACTTAGATTCATAATAATCTCTATTCTTTTTTTGATTAGGCATAACAATCATGTTCTCGACATTGGTATGCATGTATTGATGCTTTGCTTTTGCAAGAAAAGCTTATCTTTCCACCATTTTTCTTATAATCAAAGTTCATGCATGAAATGAGACAAACTTGGATTCTCATAATAACCCCTAATCTATTTATAACTGGGCATAATAATATGTTTTCCCTATTTGGATACACTATTGATGTTTTGGTTTGGCGAGAAGTTTTTTTCCATCAATTTTCTCGTAGTTAAAGTTATGTGTGAAATAAGACAAACTTGGATTCTCACAATAATCTTCATTCCATTTATGATTGGGCACTACAATCATGTTTTTGACATTGGGATACATGGAATTGATTCTTTGGTTTGGCAAGAAAAACCTTTTTTATTCTACCATTTTTTTTATAATCAAAATTCATGCGTGAAGTGAGACAAACTTGGATTCTTGTAATACTCTCTACTTTTTTTGTTATTAGGCACTACAATCATGTTTTCCACATTAGAGTACATGATATTGATGCTTTCATTTTGCAAGAAAAGCTTTTATTTCTGCCATTTTCCTTATGATTAAAGTTCATGTGTGAAGTGAGACAAACTTGGATTCTCGCAATAATCTCTATTCTTTTTTTGATTGGACACTACAACCATGTCCTCAACATTGGGATGCACAGTATTGATGCTTTGGTTTTGTAAGAAAAGCTTTTCTTTCCACCAATTTCCTTGTAATCAACCTTGAGGCATGAAATAAGGCAAACTTAGATTCTCATAATAATCGCTATTTTATTTGTGATTGCGCATAACAATCATGTTCGCACCATTTAGATACATGATATTGATGCTTTGGTTTAGCAAGAAAAGATTTTTTTCCATCAATTTCCTCATAGTCAAAATTCATGAGTGAAATAGGACAAACTTTGATACTCGCAATTATCTCCATTCTTTTTGTGATTGGGCACTACAATCATGTTTTTGACATTTGGATATGCGGCATTGATGCTTTGGTTTGGCAAGAAAAGCTTTTCTTTCTGCCATTGTCCTTATAATTAAAGTTCACGTGTGAAATAAGAAAGCTTGGATTCTCGTAATAATCTCTACTTTTTTTGTGATTAGGCAGTACAATCATGTTTTCCATATTGGGATACACAATATTGATGCTTTGATTTTGCAAGAAAAGCTTTTCTTTTCACCATTTTCCTTATAATCAAAATTCATGCGTGAAGTGAAACAAACTTAGATTCTCATAATAGTTTCCATTTTTTTTCGTGATTGGGCACTACAACCATGTTCTCAACATTGGGATACAAGATATTGATGCTTTGATTTTGTAAGAAAGGCTCTTCTTTCCGCCATTTTCCTTATAATCAAAGTTCATGCATGAAATAAGACAAACTTAGATTCTTATAATAATCCTTATTTTGTTTAAGATTAGGCATAATGACCATGTTTAGATACACGATATTGGTGCTTTGGTTTGGCAAGAGAAGCTTTTCTTTCCATCAATTTTCTCATTGTGAAAATTTATGCATGGAACAAGACAAACTTTGATTCTCGTAATAATTTCCTTTCTTTTCATGATTGGGCACTATAATCATGTTCTCAACATTGGAATACATGATATTGATAATTTGTTTTGGTAAGAAAAGCTTTTCTTTTCAGCATTTTCCTTATAATCAAAGTTCATCTGTGAAAAAAGACAAACTTGGATTTTGTAACAATCTCTATTCATTTTGTGATTGGGAACTACAATCATGTTTTCCACATTGGGATGCACAATATTGATGCTTTAGTTTGGCAACAAAAGCTTTTCTTTCCAGCACTTTTCTTTTAATAAAAGTTCACATGTGAAAGGAGATAAACTTGGATTCTCATTATAATTTTTGTTCTTTTTTTGATTGGGCACTATAATTATGCTCTTGACATTAGTATACATGATATTGATGCTTTGGTTTTGCAAGAAAAGCTTTTCTTTCCACCATTTTCCTTATAATCAAAATTCATGCAGGAAATAAGACAAACTTGGATTCTTGCTTTCATTTTTTGATTAGGTACTACAATCATTTCCTCCATATTGGGATACACGATATTGATGTGTTAGTTTGGCATGAAAAGCTTTTATTTTCCCACTAGTTTGCTCGTAGTTAAAGTTCACATAGGAAATGACATAAACTTGGATTCTCACAATAATCCCCATTTTTTTATGATTGGGCACTGCAATCACGTTCTTGACATTGGGATACAAGATATTGATACTTTGGTTTGGCAAGAATAGTGTTTCTTTCCACCATTTTCTCTATAAATGAGACAAACTTAGAGTCTTGTAATAATCTCTATTCATATTGCGATTAGGCACTACAATCATTTTTTCTCTATTGGGATACACGATATTAATGCTTTAGCTTGGCAATAAAAGCTTTTCTTTCCACTATTTTTCTTATAATCAAAGTTCATGCGTCAAATGAGACAAACTTGGATTCTCATAATAATAACCATTCTTTTTTTGATTGGGTACTACAATCATGTTCTAAACATTGGGATACACGATATTGATGCTTTAGTTTTGCAAGAAAAGCTTTTATTTTCACCATTTTCCTTACAATCAAAGCTCATGTATAAAATAAGACAAACTTGAATTCTCATAATAATCCCCATTCTATTTGGGATTAGGCGCAATAATCATGTTCTCCTCATTTAGATACACAATATTGATGCTTTGGTTTGGCAAGAAAAGCTTTTTTTTCCACCAATTTCCTCGTAGCAAATGTTCATGCATGAAAATAAGACAAACTTGGATTCTCACAATAATCTCTGTTCCTTTTCTGATTAGGCAATGCAATCATGTTCTTGACTTTGGGATACATGAATATGATGCTTTGGTCTGGCAAGAAAAGATTTTCTTTCCACCATTTTCCTTATAGTCAAAATTTATTTGTGAAATAAGACTAACTTGGTTTACTATTTTTATTTTTTGATTGGGCACTACAATCATGTTCTCCATGTTGGGATACACGATATTGATGCTTTGGCTTGGCAATAAAAGCTTTTCTTTAAACCTTTTTTGTTATAATCAAAGTTCAGATGTGAAATGGGACAAACTTGGATTCACGTAATAATATCCATTTTTTTGTGATTGGGTAGTATAATCATATTCTAGACATTGGGATACATATATTAGTGCTTGGTTTTGCAAGACAAGCTTTTCTTTCCACCATTTTCCTTATAATCAAAGCTCATGTGTCAAATGAGGTAAACTTAGATTTGTAATAATCTCCATTTTTTTATGATTGGGCACAACAATCATGTTCTCGACATTGGGATACACGGTATTGATGCTTTGATTTTGCAAGAAAAGCTTTTCTTTCCACCATTTTCCTTATAATCAAAGTTCTTGCATGAAATAAGACAAATTGGATTCTCGTAATAATCCCCATTCTATTTGTGTTTAGGCACAATGACCATGTCCTCCCCATTTGGAAACACGATATGGATACGTTGGTTGAGCTTGAAAAGCTTTTTTCCCCCCTATTTCCTCACGGTCAAAGTTCATGTGTGAAATAAGACAAACTTGGATTCTCGCAATAATCCCTAATCCTTTCATGATTGGGCACTACAATCATGTTCTAGACATTAGGATGCATGTTATTAATAATTTGCTTTTGCAACAAAAGCTTTTCTTTCCATAATTTTCCTTATAATTGAAGTTTATCTATGGAATTAGACAAACTTGGATTCTTATAATAATCTCCATTCATTTTGTGATTAGGCACCACAATCATGTTTTCCATGTTGGGATATATGATATTGATGCTTTTGGTTTGGCAACATAAGCTTTTCTTTTCACCACATTCTTTATAATCAAAGTTCATGCATGAAATAAGAGAAACTTGGATTCCCACAACAATCTTCATTCCTTTTGTGATTGGGTATACAATCATATTCTAGACATTAGGATACACGATACTAATGCTTTGGTTTTGTAAGAAAAACATTTTTTTCCACCATTTTCCTTATAATCAAAGTTCTTGCATGAAAAGAGACGTACTTGGATTCTCATAATAATGCCCATTCTGCTTGTGATTAGGCATAAGGACCATGTTATCCCCATTTAGATACACGATATTGATGCTTTAGTTTGGCAACAAAAGCTCTTTTTCACTAATTTTTGTGTAGGCAAATTTCATGCATAAAATGAGACAAACTTAGACTCTCGCAATAATCTCCATTCCTTTCATGATTGGGTACAACAATCATTTCTCAACATTGGGATATATGATATTGATGCCTTAGTTTGGCGAGAAAAGCTTTTCTTTCCACCATTTTCCTTATAATCAAAGTTCTTGCATGAAATAAGACAAATTGGATTCTCGTAATAATCCTTATTCTATTTGTGGTTAGGTGTAATGACCATGTCCACCCCATTTAGATACATGATATGGATACATTGGTTTGGCCTAAAAAGCTTTTTTGCCCTCTATTTCCTCGCAGTCAAAGCTCACATGTGAAATAAGATAAACTTGGTTTCTCGTAATAATCCTCAATCCTTTCATGACTGGGCACTGCAATCATGTTCTAGACATTGGGATACACGTTATTGATCATTTGCTTTTGCAACGAAAGCTTTTCTTTCCATAATTTTCCTTATAATTAAAGTTCATCTATGGAATTAGACAAACTTGGATTCTTATAATAATCTCCATTCAATTTGTGATTAGGCAATACAATCATGTTTTCCATGTTGGGATACATGATATTGATGCTTTGGCTTGGCAACATAAGCTTTTCTTTTCATCACTTTCTTTATAATCAATGTTCATGCGTGAAATGAGAGAAACTTGGATTTTCATAGCAATCTCCATTCCTTTTGGGATTGGGTATGCAATCATATTCTGGACATTAGGATATATGATACTGATGCTTTGGTTTTGCAAGAAAAACATTTGTTTCCACCATTTTCCTTATAATCAACGTTCTTGCATGGAAAGAAACGTACTTGGATTCTTGTAATAATCCCTATTATATTTGTGATTAGGCATAAAGACCATGTTCTCCCCATTTAGATACACGATAATAATGCTTTGGCTTGGCAACAAAAGCTCTTTTTCACTAATTTTTTTGTAGTCAAATTTCAAGCATAAAATGAGACAAACTTAGACTCTCACAATAATCTCCAATTTTTTTCATGATTGGCCACAACAATCATTTCTCGACATTGGGATACATGATATTGATGCCTTAGTTTGGCAAGAAAAGCTTTTCTTTCCACCATTTTCCTTATAATCAAAGTTCTTGCATCAAATGAGACAAATTGGATTCCCGTAATAATCCCTATTCTATTTATGGTTTGGCACAATGACCATGTCCCCCCATTTAGATACATGATATGGATACGTTGGTTTGGCCTGAAAAGCTTTTTTTTTGCCCTATTTCCTCGTAGTCAAAGCTCACGTGTGAAATACAACAAACTTGGTTTCTCATAATAATCCCCAATCCTTTCATGATTGGGCACTACAATCATGTTCTAGACATTGGGATACACGTTATTGATCATTTGCTTTTGCAATAAAAGCTTTTCTTTCCAGTATTTTTCTTATAATTGAAGCTCATCTATGGAATTAGACAAACTTGGATTCTTATAATAATCTCCATTCATTTTGTGATTAGGCACTACAATCATGTTTTCCACATTGGGATACATGATATTGATGCTTTGGTTTGGCAACATAAGCTTTTTTTTTCACCACTTTCTTTATAATCATAGTTGATGCATGAAATGAAAGAAACTTGGATTCCCACAAAAATCTCCATTCCTTTTGTTATTGGGTATACAATCATATTCTGTACATTAGGATACACGATACTAATGCTTTGGTTTTGCAAGAAAAACATTTCTTTCCACCATTTTCCTTATAATTAAAGTTCTACATGAAAAGAGACGTGCTTGGATTCTCGTAATAATCCCCATTCTGTTTGTGATTAGGCATAAAGACCATGTTCTCCCCATTTAGATACACGATATTGATGCTTTGGTTTGGCAACAAAAGCTCTTTTTCACTAATTTTCGTGTAGTCAAATTTCATGCATAAAATGAGACAAACTTAGACTCCCGCAATAATCTCCATTCCTTTCATGATTGGGCATAATAATCAATTCGCGACATTGGGATACATGATATTGATTCCTTAGTTTGGTAGGAAAAGCTTTTCTTTCCACCATTTTCCTTATAATCAAAGTTCTTGCATGAAATGAGACAAATTGGATTCTCGTAATAATTCGTATTCTGTTTGTGGTTAGGCACAATGACCAGGTCCACCCCATTTAGATACATGATATGGATACGTTGGTTTGGCCTGAAAAGCTTTTTTTCCCCTTATTTCCTTGTAGTCAAAGTTCACGTAGGAAATAAGACAAAGTTGGATTCTTATAATAATCTCCATTCATTTTGTGATTTGGCACTACAATCATATTTTCCACGTTGGGATACATGATATTGATGATTTGGTTTGCCAACATAAGCTTTTACTTTCACCACTTTCTTTATAATCAAAGTTCATGCATGAAATGAGAGAAACTTGGATTCCCATAACAATCTCCATTCCTTTTGTGAGTGGGTATACAATCATATTCTGGACATTAGGATACACAATACTGATTCTTTGGTTTTGCAAGAAAAACATTTCTTCCCACTATTTTCCTTATAATCAAAGTTCTTGCATCAAAAGAGACGTACTTGGATTCTCGTAATAATCCCCATTCTGTTTGTGATTAGGCAAAAGGACCATATTTTCCCTATTTAGACACACGATATTGATGCTTTGGTTTGGCAACAAAAGCTCTTTTTAATTAATTTTTATGTAGTTAAATTTCATGCATAAAATGAGACAAACTTAGACTTTCACAATAATCTCCATTCCTCTCATGATTGGGCATAATAATCATTTCTTAACATTGGGATACATGATATTGATGCCTTGGTTTAGCAAGAAAAGCTTTTCTTTCCAACATTTTCCCTATAATCAAAGTTCTTGCATGGAATGAGACAAATTGGATTCTCGTAATAATCCCTATTCTGTTTGTGGTGAGGCACAATGACCAGGTCCACCCCATTTAGATACATGATATGGATACGTTGGTTTAGCCTGAAAAGCCTTTTTTCCCTCTTATTTCCTCGCAATCAAAGTTCACGTGTGAAATAAGACAAACTTGGATTCTTATAATAATCTCCATTCATTTTGTGATTAGGCACTACAATCATGTTCTCCACATTGGGATACACGATATTGATGCTTTGGTTTGGCAACATAAGCTTTTCTTTTCACCACTTTCTTCATAATTAAAGTTCATGCGTGAAATGAGAGAAACTTGGATTCCCATAACAATCTCCATTCCTTTTGTGATTGGGTCTACAATCATATTCTAGACATTAGGATACACGATACTGATGCTTTGGTTTGCAAGAAAAAAATTTCTTTTCACTATTTTCCTTATAATCAAAGTGCTTGCATGAAAGGAGACGTACTTGGATTCACGTAATAATCCTCATTCTGTTTGTGATTAGGCATAAGGACCATGTTCTCCCTATTTAGATACATGATATTGATGCTTTGGTTTGGCAACAAAAGCTCTTTTTCACGAATTTTTGTGTAGTCAAATTTCATGCATAAAATGAGACAAACTTAGACTCTCGCAACAATCTCCATTTCCTTTCATGATTGGACACAACAATCATTTCTCGACATTAGGATACATGATATTGATGCCTTGGTTTGGCAAGAAAAGCTTTTCTTTCTACCATTTTCCTTATAATCAAAGTTCTTGCATGAAATGAGACAAATTGGATTCTCGTAATAATCCCTATTCTGTTTTTGGTTGGGCACAATGACCATGTCCACCCCATTTAGATACATGATATGGATATGTTGGTTTGGCCTGAAAAGCTTTTTTTCCCCCTATTTCCTCGTAATCAAATTTCACGTGTGAAATAAGACAAACTTGGATTCTTATAATAATCTCCATTCATTTTGTGATTAGGCACTGCAATCATGTTTTCCACGTTTGGATACATGATATTGATGCTTTGGTTTGGCAACATAAGCTTTTCTTTTCACCACTTTCTTTATAATTAAAGTTCATGCGTGAAATGAGAGAAACTTGGATTCCCACAACAATCTCCATTCCTTTTGTGATTGGGTATACAATCATATTCTAAACATTAGGATGCACAATACTGATGCTTTGGTTTTGCAAGAAAAACATTTCTTTCCACTATTTTCCTTATAATCAAAGTTCTTGCATGAAAAGAGACGTACTTGGATTCTCGTAATAATCCCCATTCTATTTTTTATTAGGCAAAAAAACCATGTTCTCCCTATTTAGATACACGATATTGATGCTTTGGTTTGGCAACAAAAGCTCTTTTTCACTAATTTTTGTGTAGTTAAATTTGGTGCATAAAATGAGACAAACTTAGACTCTCATAATAATCTCCATTCCTCTCATGATTGGGCATAATAATCATTTCTTGGCATTGGGATACATGATATTGATGCCTTGGTTTGGCAAGAAAGGCTTTTTTTTCCACCATTTTCCTTATAATCAAAGTTCTTGCTTGAAATGGGACAAATTGGATTGTCATAATAATCCCGATTTTGTTTGTGGTTAAGCACAATGACCATGTCCACCCCATTTAGGTACATAATATGGATACATTGGTTTCGCTTGAAAAGCTTTTTTTCCCTGTATTTCCTTGCAGTCAAAGTTCACGTGTGAAATAAGACAAACTTGGATTCTTATAATAATCTCCATTCATTTTATGATTAGGCACTCCAATCATGTTTTCACACATTAGGATACATGATATTGATGCTTGGTTTGGCAACATAAGCTTTTTTTTTCACCACTTTCTTTATAATCAAAGTTCATGCGTGAAATGAGAGAAACTTGGATTCCCACAACAATCTCCATTCCTTTTGTGATTGGGCATACAATCATATTCTAGACATTAGGATACATGATACTGATGCTTTGGTTTTATAAGAAAAACATTTCTTTCCACCATTTTCCTTATAATCAAAGTCTTGCATGAAAAGAGACATACTTGGATTCTCGTAATAATCCCCATTCTGTTTGTGATTAGGCATAAGGACCATGTTCTCCCCATTTAGATGCATGATATTGGTGCTTTGATTTGGCAACAAAAGCTTTTTTTCACAAATTTTTGTATGGTTAAAGTACATGCATGAAATGAGGCAAACCTGGATTCTCACAGCAATCTCCATTCCTTTCATGATTGGGCACAACAATCATGTTCTGAACATTGGGATACACGATATTGATGCTTTTGTTTGGCGAGAAATGCTTTTTTTCCACCAATTTTCTCTTAGTCAAAGTTCATGTGTGAAATGAGACAAACTTGGATTCCCGCAATAATCTCCATTCTTTTCGTGATTGGGCACTACAATCATGTTCTTGACATTGGGATACACTATATTGATGCTTTGGTTTGGCAAGAAAAGCTTTTCTTTCCACCATTTTTCTTGTAATCAAAGTTTACACGTGAAATGAGAGAAACATAGATTATCATAATAATCTCTATTTTTTTGTGATTGGGCACTATAATCATGTTTTGCTCATTGGTTTACACGATATTGATGCTTTGGCTTGGAAAGAAAATCTTTTGTTTCCACTATTTTCCTTATAATCAAAGTTCATTTGTGAAATGAGACCAACTTGGATTCTTGTTTTCATTTTTTGATTGGGCATTACAATCCTGTTCTCCACATTGGGATACATGATATTGATGCTTTGGTTTGGCAATAAAAGCTTTTTTTTTTCCACCATTTTTGTTATAATCAAAGGTTTTGCGTGAAATAGGAAAAACTTGGATTCTCGTAATAATATCCATTCTTTTTGTGATTGTGTAGTACAATCATGTTCTAGCCACTGGGATACATGATATTGATTCTTCCCTTTACAAGAAATGCTTTTCTTTCCACCATATTCCTTCAAATCAAAGTTCATGCATGAAAGGAGGCAAACTTGGATTCATAATAATCTCCATTCTTTTTGTGATTGGGCACAACAATCATGTTCTAGACATTGGGATGCATGGCATTGATGCTTTAGTTTTACAAGAAACGCTTTTCTTTCCACCATTTTCCTTATAATCAAAGTTCATGCATGAAATAAGACAAGCTTGGATTCTCGTAATAATCCCCATTTGTTTTGTGATTGAGCACAACGACATGTTCTCCCCATTCAGATACACGATATTGATGCGTTGGTTTGGCATGAAAAGCTTTTTTTTCCACCAATTTCCTCATAGTGAAAGTTCATGTGTGAATTGAGACAAACTTAGATTCTCACAATAATCTCTATTCCTTTCATGATTGGGGACTACAATCATTTTATCGACATTAGGATACACAATATTGATGCTTTGGTTTAGCAGCAAAGCCTTTTCTTCTCACCATTTTCTTTATAATTAAGGTTCATGCGTGAAATAAGACAAACTTAGATTCTCATAATAATCTCTATTCTTTTTGTGATTGGCCACTATAATCACGTTCTCAACATTAGGATACATGATACTAATGCTTTGGTTCTATATGAAAAGCTTTTTTTTTCCACCATTTTTCTTATAATCAAAGTTCTTGCATGAAATGAGATAAACTTGGATTTTCGTAATAATCCTGATTCTGTTCGTGATTAGGCATAAGGACCATGTTCTCCCTAGTTAGATACACGATATTGATGATTTGGTTTGGCAACAGAAGGTTTTTTTTCACTAATTTTTTCATGCATAAAATTGGACAAACTTGGATTCTTGCAAAAAATTGCATTCGTCTCGTGATCAGGCGCAACAATTATGTTCTCGACTTTGGGATACACGATATTAATGCTTTGGTTTGGCAAGAAAAGCTTTTGTTTCCACCATTTTCCTTATAATCAAAGTTCATGCATGAAATGAGACAAACTTGGATTCTCGTAATGATCCCCATTCTATTTGTGATTAGGCACTACAATTCTCTGCATTGGAATGCATGATATTGATACTTTGGTTTGGCAAGAAAAGCTTTTCTTTCCACCATTTTCCTTATAATCAAAGTTCATGTGTGAAATAAGACAAACTTGGGTTCTTGTAATAATCTCTATTTATTTCGTGATTGGGCAATATAATCATGTTTTCCACATGGGGGTACACGATATTGTTTATTTGGTTTGGTAACAAAAGCTTTTCTTTCCACCATTTTCCTTGTAATGAAAGCTCATGCATGAAATGAGACAAACTTAGATTCTTGCAATAATCTCCATTCTTTTTGTGATTGGGCACAACTACTTTGAACATTGGGATACATGATATTGATGCTGTGGTTTTGCAGGAAAAGCTTTTCCTTCCACCATTTTCCTTATAATCAAAGTTCATACATAAAATGAGACAAACTTGGATTCTCATAATAATCCCAATTCTGTTTATGATTGAGCAAAACAACCATGTTCTCCCTATTCAGATACATGATATTGATGTTTTGGTTTGGTAAGAAAAGTTTTTTTCCACCAATTTTCTTCTAGTCGAAGTTCATGTGTGAAATGAGACAAATTTGGATTCTTGCAATAATCCCCATTCTTTTCATGATTGGGCACTACAATCATGTTCTCGACTTTGGGATACATGATATTGATGTTTTCATTTGGCAAGAAAGGCATTTCTTTCTACCATTTTCCTTGTAGTCAAAGTTCATGCATGAAATGAGACAAACTTGGGTTCTCACAATAATCTCTATTCCTTTCGGGATTGGGCACAACAATCATGTTCTTGATATTGGGATACATGATATTGATGCTTTGCTTTGGCCGAAAAAGCTTTTTTTCCCACCATTTCCTTATAATCAAAGTTCATTTATGAAATGAGACAAACTTGGATTCTTACAATAATCTCTATTCCTTTGTGAGTGGGCACTACTATATGTTCTTGACTTTTCGATACACGATATTGATGCTTTGGTTTAGCAAGAAAAGCTTTTTTTCCATCATTTTCCTTATAATTAAAGTTCATGCATAAAAGGAGATAGACTTGGATTCTCGTAATAATCCCTATTCTGTTTGTGATTAGGCACAACAACCATGTTCTCCTCATTTGGATACATATTGATGCTTTGGTTTGGCAAAAAAAAGCTTTTTTTTCCACAAATTTCCTTGTAGTCAAAGTTTATGCAAGAAATACTATAGACTCTGATTCCCGCAATAATCTTCATTCCTATAATTGAGCACCACAATCATGCTCTTGACTTTGGGATAAATGATATTCATGCTTTAGTTTGGCAGGAAAAGCTTTTCTTTCTACCATTTTCCTTATAATCAAAGTTCATGTGTTAAATGAGATAAACTTGGATTCTCATTATAATCTCCACCATTTTTGTGATTGGGCACTACAATCATTTTTCCCATATTGGGATACATGATATTGATGCTTTGATTTTGCAAGAAAAGCTTTTATTTCTACCATTTTTCTTATAATCAAAGTTCATGCATGAAATAAGACAAACTTTGTTCTTGTAATAATGTCTATTCTTTTAGTGATTAGGCACTACAACCATGTTCTCGACATTGGGATACATGATATTGATGCTTTAATTTTGCAAGAAAGGGTTTTTTTCCACCATTTTCCTTATAATCAAAGTTCTTGCATGAAATGAGACAAACTTGAATTCTCGTAATAATCCCCATTTTGTTTATGATTAGGCACAAAGACCATGTTCTCCCTCCTTAGATGCATGATATTGGTGCTTTGATTTGGCAACAAAAGCTTTTTTTTCACTAATTTTTTTATGGTCAAAGTTCATGCATGAAATGAGGCAAACCTGGATTCTCACAGCAATCTCCATTCTTTTCATGATTAGCACAACAATCATTTTTTGAACATTGGGATACACGATATTGATGCTTTTGTTTGGCAAGAAATGCTTTTTTTCCACCAATTTTCTCTTAGTCAAAGTTCATGTGTGAAATGAGACAAACTTGGATTCTCGTAATAATCTCCATTCTTTTCGTGATTGGGCACTATAATCATGTTCTCGACATTAGGATACACTATATTGATGCTTTGGTTTGGCAAGAAAAGCTTTTCTTTTCACTATTTTTCTTATAATCAAAGTTTACACGTGAAATGATAGAAACATAGATTATCATAATAATCTTTATTTTTTTGTGATTGGGTAGTACAATCATGTTTTGCTCATTAGGATACACAATATTGATGCTTTGATTTTGCAAGAAAAGCTTTTGTTTCCACCATTTTCCTTATAATTAATATTCATGTGTGAAATAAGACAAACTTGGATTCTCGTAATAATCTCTATTCTTTTCGCGATTGGGTACAGCCATGTTTTCGACATTGAGGTGCACGATATTGATGCTTTAATTTTGAAAGAAAAGCTTTTGTTTCCACCATTTTTCTTAATCAAAGTTCATGCATGAAATGAGAAAAACTTAGATTCTCATGCTAGTCCCCATGTTGTTTACGGTTGGGCACAATGACCATGTTTTCCCCATTTAGATGCATGATATAGATGCTTTGGTTTGGCAAGAAAAGCTTTTTTTCCACCAATTTCTTGGTTGTCAAAGTTCATGCAAGAAATGAGACAAACTTTGATTCTCACAATAATCTCCATTCCTTTCGTGATTGGTTACAACAATCAGGTTATCAACATTAGAATGCATGATATTGATACTTTTGTTTGGCAAGAAAAGCTTTTCTTTCCTCTATTTTCCTTATAATCGAAGTTCACCTGTGAAATGAGATAAACTTGGATCTTTGTAATAATCTTCATTCATTTTGTAATTGGGCACTACAATCTTGTTTTCCACATTGGGATACACGATTTTGATGCTTAAGTTTGGTAATAAAAGCTTCTCTTCCCACCATTTTTCTTATAATCAAAGTTCATGGGTGAAATGAGACAAACTTCGATTCTCATAATAATCTCTATTCTTTTTGTGATTGGGTACTACAATCATGCTCTTAACATTAGAATGCACGGTATTGATGTTTTGGTTATGCAAGAAAAGCTTTTCCTTCCACCATTTTCCTTATAATCAAAGTTCATGCATAAAATAAGATAAACTTGGATTCTCATAATAATCCCCATGTTGTTCATGGTTGGGCACAACAACCATGTTCTCCCCATTCAGATACATTCCATTAATGCTTTGGGTTGGCAAGAAAAGCTTCTTTTCTACTAATTTCCTTGCATTCAATTTTGGATTCTCTTAATAATCCATATTCCTTTCGTGACTGGGCTATAATCATGTTCTTAACTTTAGGATACATGATAATGCTTTGGCTTGGCAAGAAAAGATTTTTTTTCCACCAATTTCCTTATAACCAAAGCTCCTGCGTGAAATGAGACAAACTTGGATTCTCGCAATAATCTCCATTATTTTTTTGATTAGGCTCTACAACCATGTTTCAACATTGGGATACACGATATGCTTTAATTTTGCAAGAATAGCTTTTTTTTACACCATTTTCCTTGTAATCAAAGTTCAATCATGAAATAGGACAAACTTGGATTCTCGTAACAATCTTCATTCCTTTTGTGATTGGGCATTACAACCTTATTCTCGACATTGGGATACATGATATTGATTCTTTGATTTTACGAGAAAAGCTTATCTTTTCACCATTTTCGTTATAATCAAAGTTCTTATGTGAAATGGGACAAACTTGGATTCTCGTTATAAACTTCATTCTTCTTGTGATTGGGCACTATAATCATGCTCTCGACATTGGGATACACGGTATTGATGCTTTGGTTTTGCAAGAAAAATTTTTCTTTCCCTCATTTTCCTCATAATCAAAGTTCATGCATGAAATGAGACAAACTTGGATTCTTGTAATAATCCTCATTCTGTTTGTGACTGGGCATAACAACTATGTTCTCCCAATTCATATTAATGCTTTGGTTTGGCAAGAAAAACTTTTTTCCACCAATTTCCTCATAGTCAAAGTTCATGTGTGAAATAAGACAAACTTGGATTCTCATAATAATCCCCATTCTTTTCATGATTGGGCACTAGAATCAAGTTCTTGATTTTAGGATACACGATACTAATGCTTTGGTTTGGCAAGAAAAGCTTTTCTTTCCACCATTTTCCTTATAGTCAAAGTTCATGTCTGAAGTGAGACAAACTTGTATTCTTGCAATAATCTCCATTCTTTTCATGATTGGGCACTGCAACCACGTTCTCAACTTTAGGAGACATGATATTGATGCTTTTGTTCGGAAAGAAAAGCTTTTTTTTCCATCATTTTCCTTATAATCAAAGTCTGCACATGAAATAAGATAAACTCAAATTCTCATAATAAGCCCCATTTAGATACACGATATTGATACTTTGGTTTGGCATGAAAAGCTTTTTTTTGGCCAATTTCCTCATCAAAGTTCATGCGTGAAATGAGATAAGCTTTGATTCTAGCAATAATCTCCACTCCTTTCATGATTCGTCACAACAATCACATTCTCGACATTGAGATGCGTGAATTGATGCTTTGGTTTGGCAGGAAAAGCTTTTCTTTCCACCGTTTTCCTTATAATCAAAATTCACGTGTGAAATGAGGTAAACTTGGATTCTAGTATTTATTTTTTGATGGGGCACTACAATCATTTTCTCCATATTGGGATACACGATATTGATGCTTAAGTTTGGCAATAAAGGGGAGAATGTGTTTGTATTGCCCAATCATGAAGAGAAAAGAGATTATAATGTGAATCCATGTTTATCCCAAAGGAAAGATGAACTTCAATTCTAAAAGTTGTAATAAGAGAAGTTTTTCTAATGAAACCAAAGCATCAATACCGTTAATCCCAATGAGGAGAATGTGTTTATGATGCCTAACAATGAAAAGAAGCGAGATTATAATGTGAATCCATGTTTATCCCAATTGAAAAATGAACTTCAATTCTAAAAATAGTAATAAGAGAAGTTTTTCTCATGAAACCAAAGCATCAATATCATTTATCCCAATAAGGAGAATATGTTTGTGGTGCCCAATTATGAAAAGAAATGAGATTATTATATGAATCCATGCTTATCTCATTTGAAAGACGAACTTCAATTCTAAAAATGGTAATAAAAGAAGTTTTTCTTACGAAACCAAAGCATCAATATCTTTATCCCAAAGAGGAGAATTTGTTTATGATGCCCAATCATGAAAAAAAAAGGAGATTATTAAGTGAATCCATGTTTATCCCAATGGAAAGATGAATTTCAATTCTAAAAATGAAAATAAGAGAAGTTTTTCCTTGAAACCAAAGCATCAATATCTTTAATCCCAATGAGGAGAATGTGCTTATGGTGCCAATAATGAAAAGAAAGGAGAT
>JBBYHO010025324.1:0-11964 GCA_038382025.1 Adansonia gregorii
AAAATAAATATTAAGACGGATTTTCTTCAAAGAAAGAACAGTTTGGTTTTGGATGTTCTATTCTTGTGGTGAGGAAAATTTTCAAAAATTCTTTTCAAAATGGTGCAAAGAAATTTAAGAATTTTTTTAATATTTAATTATTAAAATTCAATAACAATAACTTCGACGGAAGAATCTTTTCAAAATAATTTCGATAGCAGAAGCTTTTCAAAGGACGTGCAATTAACAATGCAAAATATGTGTGGTGAGATGGTTGTGACTATTGATTTATGAAAACTGTGATGCAACACCCCAACTTAATGCTTGGCTATATTGGATAGAATAGTCTGGCAAAGCTTTATTTTATTGGATTTTATATATATTTCCGTCGAAACATCAACTCAGATGCATTATTTTATCTTTTATTCCATCTTATAAAGATTCCGTGACCTTGAAATTGGACCTGCTTAAGCTGTGTCATTGATTGATGTTTGAGAGAGAAGAGATTGGGAAAAAAATTATGGAGGCCAAAATGATGAAAAAATTTCTCTCTCTTGCAATTTTAGTGCTTGTATTCTGCAATTCAATTAATCCCTCTAGAGCTATGTCAATGGAAATCAACAGCAGCAACACCTCAATCATCGCGGACGATGACGAGTTGGAACTCATGATGGATTCTCATAGCGGTAGAATCCTCCAAGGGGGGGGGGGGACTGTGACTGGGAAAACTGGCAATCCTAGTCAACCAGTAGCAGACTGTGGGAGATCATATGAACCTTATAAACACTGCCTTCCAAACCCAAACTCCCTCCACAAGGTGCCATAACACTGTGCGATTTACAACCGTCAGCCTGGGTGTTAGAAAAGTGTGGGACTTGCAACCGTGAGTGCAGAAGGTGTAAGATAATTTGAACTGTTTTTAGTAATTAATTATATTTTGAAGCCTTTGGTTCCTTTCTTATGAATTGCGTCATCTCCTTTCAATCAGCTGGGACAGTTACATATTGGTCAGCAAATGGTCATATATGTATCAGTAATCATATTTTATGAATTTGCAATTGCTCAACGTGATTCATAGCTTGATCAGTCAGTTTCAGAACGAATTTTTCCATGGTAAACGAATTAAAGTGATTAGCCCTAATTTTATTTTAATTGGTCAAATATTAAATAAATATTGTTTTAACTGGAGAAATAGTAAAAGAAAAAATTTGTTTGTAATTAGATAAAATATTAAATAAAATTTTTTAATCGTATCTTCAAAACCCTTATTAATTATCATTGTCTCAGAAATTAAAATGCTCTTATGTAAATAAAAGGAAGGGAAAAAAAATGCTAGCTGGAGTAAAACCAAACTCTGATTTTTTTATTAAGAATTTTCCACACTTACAAACTTAATTTTAAAAACAATTTTAGACTAATTTTACTTAGTTTTCTAATTCAACTAAATATTTATCATTCTTAAATGATAAATTACAGGATAATATAAATTACACTCAAAAAATAATCCTAACAATATCTCTTCATGAACATAATTTTAAATAAATAATGACAGATAAATGTGTAATTAAAGTACATAAAATATAACAAACTACTCTCTCTAGTCAAACAAAAGCGGCATAGCTAGTGTGAGGATAAATAAATGGATTATGAATACAGAGATTTGATTTTTAACTTATTAAATTTATTTATTAAAAGTGATTACATAAATTAAAATTAAGCTTCGAATTTAGCATTTTACTACACGAAAGAGACATTTTTCTTTCAGAATTTTGGTCCAAAAGACATATTGCCAATGAAAAATTTCCTTTAGAATTGTCGGAAATACTCAACTCGTCAATGGTATTCTATCAAAGAAAAATTCCGTTGAAAATATTAAATATTCTCCGCAAACAATTTCTGACAAAATTTTTTTGTAAAAAATATTTCCCAACGGAATTAAATAATAATTTCTACAAAAGAATTTCGTTGAAAATTATCATTTAGGGCAAAAATTTTCTGTCGCAAATATTAGAGTATTTAATCGTAGAATAAGTACAGAATAAAATACTGCAAACTTGCGGTAGATTAGTAAAATTTACCAAGGTTGCCTGTTGAATATGCTTTCACAAGTTCAATAGTTGAATACAACCGACAATCATAGCACGTGAATTTTGAGAATTCGGCACATTGTTATAGAAAAGCCAAATTACTAATTATTGAAAACCAGATTTCAGATTCACAAAATGGTACCCACCCTGAGGGGAAAAAAAGGGAAAATTTAGCAAGCAATCAAATCAAAAATTGCAAGCAAATCATGATGCTCAAAAATCTCCTTGGACTTATTGGTTGAAATCAAAATTAAGCTTACTTACTCGAGCATTTTATTTAATTATGGTACATATATTCCCCTTTAAAGAGGTCTAATTAATTAGATATTCACTGAATCGAAATTCGAGCAACTCATAGATTAATTGCCCTTCATTTACACGTAGCCAGATTCTTTAATTTGCTAGCATCTAGTAATTGGATGATAAGCTTTGTATTTTTAATACTTGAGTTTTGAGGTTATTCCACTTTATAAAAAATTATCTCACACATTCATTTACGAAATTAAAGAATTTACACGTCTCTTTAAAGTATTATATATTAAAAAAAATTTATTATATAACTAAAACAGACAAACATGCACATCTTTAATCTATTTATAAATTTTAAAGACTCCACCAAGGCACAATAAGATACTGGATTTGGTACACCAAGTAAGAATTAAATTTATAGCAATGGATGTAGAAGAGGAGATTAATTATAATAACATCAAAATTAAATAGTTGTACAAAATTTACTATTTAATTGCTAACTTTTAGAATTGTATTAGCCAAGAAAGAAAAAAAAAAGACTATTTGAGTAGAAAAGAAGTTGAAACTTTGGAAACAAGCAATGAATTCTACGCATATCCAAAGAAAAAAAAAATATAAGTAAAGAGCACATCTGTCCAAAAGTCAGACATTGTATAGAATTTTCCATAATGATCAATTCGGTCTTGGTCGAATTACTGTTATCCAATAAACATGTGAGGAGGTGAGAGACATTGTTAGGACTATCTCCATGTGATAATTTGTGTATTTATTTTTTAATTATATATTTTGTCATATTATAACTAGATTTAAGATTTTTACATTTATTTTAATTTTGATATATTTATAATTTGTATTATATAGATTTTTAAAAAAATCTTTGTTGTATCATATCGTATTTTTTTACATTATATATATTATATTTATGTAATCGTATTAACTATTGTCAGGTTTCATATCCATTAAATAGCTAAATAAATATTTTTATGTAATGTTCGTGTTATTTTTCTCACATTCGTAGAATTTTTTTATATCGAATTCATGTTATTTTCTAGTGTCATGTATTCATATTATTTTTCATGTAATGTTCATATTATTTTGATAATTATATTTATTTACCCAAAACTTTTTAATTATTATATTAAATGTTATATTTTTATGTATTAAAAAAATTTAATATCTATCCAATAATTTTAAATTTTAATTTTTTAATAATTAAATATTTTTGTCGAATAAAAAACAGATGTGGGAAAGAACCCCACCAACTTAAAAAGAAAAAGGACGTGCAGGGTTGGGAGTCAAAGGTTTGTTGAAAGCGCCAACAATCTTGGCGCTTTCGACCAACAAGCGCCGAAACTTTCGGCTTTGTCAATTTGAAAAATGGCAAATGTCTAGCGCTTTTTGCCTAAAAGTGCCATTATTTATTGATATTTTTTTAACGTTTTTAAACTGAAAACGTCAGCCACTTTGCTGTTTTTGACGTAGAGCAAAAACTGACAGGTGAGCAAAAGTAAATTATTTTAAAATATTATTATTTGGATAATTAATTCGATAAATAAGATTAGTTTAATGCCTCATTCCTCAGCCATCCACCATCCCAATAAAGCATTTCCAGCGAGATTCTCGGATAACAATCAGCATAGTAGAATTGTAAAAACACGGTAAAAAGATAACAGCAATCAGACTAATTCTAGGCCTTCTGACCAAGAAAACATTAATCAAACTAATCCCAGGCCTTCTTAGTAGTACCACAATAGGGCTATTACCAATAACTTCTTAGAAAGGTCGTAGCCTCGAAGGCTGCCCTATCAGCGCAGTCAAAACTCAACTCATACTAACTTAAACTGCCATGAACTTGTAGTGCATCATAAGCTCTTTGATATTCTTATTGACTAGTATTTATTTTATTTTCTTATATAAATCGACATTCAGAAATATAGCACAAATAACCACAATAAAAATTAAGAATAAAAAAGTATAAGTAACCTATCAAAAAAAAAAAAGTAACGGGATGCGGCTGTAGATTTGAATTTATTCAATAAAAACTTTGTTAGCAAGATAGTGTTAGAGATTGCTCGCAAATCCTTAGGCATATTGGGCAAAGATAATAACGGAATTTATTTTCCTAAGAGTTCTTTGTAGAAAAATGGAAAGGGGTCAAGGATTAAAACGCAGGGACTTCTTTAAAGTAAAAGAGTGCTTTGACTGGCATTGAATGGGAAGATTTTAAGATATGGATAGACAAATTGATTCCAGGAGTTTCTCTTAACGTTATGAGACTTGGGATATAAATGCACAGAGCAGACAATAAATGTTTCCGAGATTTTGGATGGAAAAAGGGAACTTGGAAAAACCTATTAAAGGCCAGATTCCTGAAGGCACAGAAGATGCTATTCATACTATACTAATTTGCAAGGAAGGTGGGAAAGATAAGAGTTGGTTGGCCTAGTACTATAAATGGGGAATATTCGGTTAAAGCTGGATATCATATTCTAAAATGTGGTGATGAAGGACAAAGGAATAGGCTACCATCTACTTCTCATAATATAGATGATGCAATATGGAAGTTTATTAAGAAGCTGAATGTCCCTATGAAGGTAAGGAACTTTATGTGGAGGGCGCGTACCTTTGCTACTTGTAGTAATTTGGGGTGGGGGGGTGGACAAACTCAGAAAGTTAGTCTGTCCTAATTGTAAGAAAGGCGAGGAAACCATTAAACATGCCTTGTTGTTATGTGATTGGTCATTAATCGTAAACTTTGGACTGAACTTAGGTTATAGAGTCAATAAACTGATATTTACTACAATGGATGTGTGGCTCAACACGATCACCAGTATGGACTCTGAAAATGCGGAACAGACACTGAGCCTAATAATTTCAGTGGAAGTTTCCTGCTGGATAATAGATGTAATATTGTGTTTCAGAGGAAGGATTCTAACCGGATCAAGACTGCCAGCAAAATTTGTTGGGACACACAACTAAGCTGCCGCAGCCGAAGCTACAAGATTCGACAAAAGGTGATGGAGTGTAGTCGAGAAAGGTATGTGTAAACACCAATTTTTTCCAGACTAAAGTGCGGGACATCAAAAGTCACCATTAAAGGCATCATTGGAGTCCTTTGGATAAGCATAGATCGGTTACCCATCATTTCCTATTAAACTGAGGTGTTCGGAGAGCCAAATGTATGAAAAATCTATATTTTTTTGCATGCATGCATTGATACATAGCTTATATGAATCGAAACAGGACCTCCACATTATCAAAATTCAAAATTTCACTATTAATATCGATACAAATGGGCCATCTATCAATATATAAGTCATTATATTGATATATTATCATTTGTATTGATACAGAGTTATGCCGTAGCTAAAATCATGATTTTTTTGTTAAAATATATTGATACATAAGTGAATGTATCGATACAATATTCATTATATCGATACATTTTATTGTATCGATATGTTTTGGGGTTTTTCCCAAATGCATTAATACATAATTCGTCATATCAATATAGATTGACAAAATTGCCTAGTTTGTGACTTTTTCACCCTTTTGCAACATGCCATTAAAACATGGGTTTAATCACAACCTACAAAAATCATCCAATCTCAAGCCTAACTTCCTAAAAACCATGTGAGTTTCATTTTTAGGCTTTAAGCTTTAGGTTATAACATTTTTGAATGATCTATTAAACTTGGTATAGAGACAATTCATGCTATAATGTGGATTAAATAGGGGTAAGCTAGAGATTACTCATTTGATTAGCTCATGCATGGTCTCCTTCTATTGCCAAGGTTGTACATCAGCCAATGAAATACTGAATGCTTGCTCCTTGGCATTATAAGTCACCATGTTGTACATCACAAATGTCCTAAATGTCCCACCCTTGCTAGGATTTTTAATGGTTGAAATCAATTTCTATATAATGTGATATTCATACTCAGCCAGAGGAGAAACTACACCATTACACTAGTCTCTAATCCACTCTCCCCTTAGAATTCCATAGCTCATCATCCATCCTTTTAAAAACCCTTCTAAAAACTCTTATTTCCTTTATTTTTGCCCTCCAAGTTCTCCTCCATTAATACAAGAACCCTCAAACTTGTTTTCTTCATTCCCTTCTTGATAATTAATAGCAAATAAAAGGAAAAAAGTAAACCCAAAGTTGAAGTTGTTTCTATTCAAAAGCAAAGCTAGGATTTAAAGCTTCTTGGGTATATTCTTCATCCATCCTCTATTTATTTATTTTTTTATTATCATCATATCCATTATCTAGTGAATTATCCATATTACCATGACTTGTTAGGACTCTTTTGCATTATTATGACCCTGGTTGTGGTAGTTCTAGGATTTCAGTGATTTGCTTGATGCCTTGATGTTTTTTAGATGACCAAATATGCCATATTTCATTTAGCCATCAAAACAAGTCCAGCTGATGCATTCTTTGCCATGTTCCTCTCATTCTCATATGTTCATCCTATGCTTAAATGTTCACCCAACATACTATGAGTATCTCTATGCATTTCGATGTATTTCGACCATGATTTCTCGATTAAAATGATGAGATGCCTTGCAGTTTTTGTTTTTTGCTCATAAATGGTGTTTTTGCTACATTTAGTTTATCATATGTTCGTTAAAATACCTATATGATTGCTTGCAAAAATTTATTTTCAAAAAATCCCCCATGTTAAGTCTATGTTACCTTCAATAAATAAAGATCAACATGGCCTTAATGCTGTCACTAAAAAATAAGCTTTCCATGTTTGGTAAGGCTAAATGCTTTGATTTTTTTTTTTCAAAAAAATGTATCTTTAAATATGTATATAAAAATTGTAGTATAAACATTAAAAAATATGTTATCTATATTTAAATTAATAAAAATATTAAATTACTTAATAAAAAATATACTATGAATAGATGTAAATAGATTTAAACTATTTATTTAAAAATATAAACTAACTGGGTATAATTTAATCCTCATATTTTAGGCTGAGCTTTGCTTGATAAAGCACAAATGATATTATATTATCCTTAGGCCCGCGACTTAGCTATAAACACCTTTGAATGAGTTTGGGACTTTTGGAAAACAAAGGAGACCTATTTAAAAAAATTGATTGGGCCTAAATCATTCAAGATCCAAGACTAGATCGATTTGTCCTATTATTAATTTATAATATATACTATTTTTTATATTTATATATATTATATGATAATATTATTTGAGAGAATTTGGGAAAAAATTTTGTTCGAAATATGGGTTTAGAGGTGTTCATGGACTAAGCTACCTATCTTAACGTTAAAGCCTTTTCAATAAATGGGATAATTTAGATAAAAATATTAAGCTCAAAAAATAAATTTTGATAAAAAATAAAATATATTTAAATATAGGTTGGACGTTGGCCCTAACAATCAAGGCCCAAGCCTATCAAGCTCATTTTTGAATTATATAATATACAATATAATTTATATCATATAAAAGTAAAGTTATCTATAACTAAAATTTAATAAAAAATTATTAAATTATCAAAGATTAAATTTTAAAAAATATATTTTTTTAAAAATTAAAAAAATAAAATATAAGTAAGTCAAATGGACTTGGACACATTTATAATATGAGTTGGTCTGAGCATAATTTAATGCTCATATTTAAAGCTAAATTGAGTTTGGACAAGTATATATAATGTTAATATGCTTAAATAGAAAACTAATCTGATGCAGCCCAACCCACTTCCATATGGGTTTCAGACTTTGAGAAAAAAATAAAATTTATTAAAAAATGGATTAGGCTTTGACTCTAATATTAAAGATTTAACTCTAAACTAATTTAACGCATTTTTAATTATATAATACGTATATATATTATATCAATATTTATATATTATGCACTAATATTATATAAGAAATAAATATATAATATTATAATGTATATTAAAAATTACGTTGAATTATCTATATTTTAAAATTAATAAAATTGTGATGAACTTTGCACGATTGTAATTCAACTAAAAAAAATCTTAAAAGAAAAGAAAACGTCCTCTAAGAATTTTATTTTATGGTCAATACTCGAAAAATTCTTGCTTGACTCTTATCAGTGTATCAGATTGAGTTGAATCCCTATCATGTGTGTCTTTTTCCAATTCAGGGCTAAACTTCCTGAAAGTATAAGATATTCTCGAGTATTTTTACCACTACTAGCGTTGGAGTAAAAAACGAAACCTTAATGTACCACCAACAGCAACAATAAATTAATTATTAATTATGAGAAAAAACAACAATAAAATTAATCAAATTATAAACATTCATGGACCTATTTAAAGAGCATATCATTATTTTATTAATAAAAATATTTTTATTTACATTTGATTAAAAAGCTATATTAATTTAAAAATAATCTTTTAATATTTATTTTTAAAAATTGTAAAACAGATTTTTCAAGTTAAACAAACTAGGTTTGAGCTTTTGACAAGCAAAATTTTTTATTATTTGAATTTAATCTGGTTCAACTTGACTAGTTAAATGTTTTACTTGAATCATGCCCATACAGTTATAGTAAGGACAATTAAGGTGTGTTTGATTAGATAGAAAATTAAAATGATGGATAGAAGTGGGTTAAAAAATTAAAATAAAAATGAATTTTGAGTGTGATTGATTGAAAAGAAAAGTAAAAGGAAAAAAAATAAAAATATTATCTTTTTCAACATGTATTAATAGGAGCAAAGCACTTCAAATTGAAAAGAAAAGATGAAAGAAAATGAGAATGGTGTTGCTCCATTATATGCATTTCAAGATTATTTATCATATTTTCATTTTTATCTTTTTATCTTAACTTACAAACGGACCAATAAAATAATTTTATTTTTATTTTTATCATCTCATATTCAATCATATCAAGCAAAAAGCTGAAAGAATTTTTTGTCAACACAAATTTTTATCATCTCATATTTCATATAGATTTTACACGTTAATAATTCGTTTATATAAATTTGACACATTTGTATATTTATGTCAAGTTCATATTATTTTTTCGTATTGTATTGTATTTTGATTATTTTTCACATTATATTCGTGTAGTATAATCATGCTATTATCTGAAATTACGAGGTCTAATTAAAATTATTCTAATAATATTTAATTTTGCAACACATTTCATATATTTATTGTTTTTTAAAAGTAAAGTCATACTAATTTTTGGTTTTTATATTATTGAATAAAATATAACTACACTAGTAAATAATTGAGAAAAAAATATTGAATTACAATATAAGATGGGGTGATGAAGTAAAAATTTTCTAGACTTTAGATATGGAATAAAAAAATTTTGATGGTTAAATAGTTTGATGGACTAGGTATGAAATTAGGGAAGTAAATTTTTTAACCATCTGAATCTGAACTGATTTGATCTAACTCATTAGCGATTCTAAATTCTTAATCATTTATATATTTTGCAATTTTATTCACATGACACCAAGAGTAATCACATGGTTATAGTAGGACCATTAAAATTTGGAATTATAAGAAAGTAACCTTGTGGTCCATAGTGTTCACTTTCATGTGTTCAACTTTATTGGAATTATACGAAAGGAATCTTGTGGTCCATAGTATTCATTTTCATGTTTTCAACTTTATCGTTTTTGAAAGCTATGTGACTTGGTACTACTATGGACAAGGTCGATTGGATTTTTTCATTGTATGAGCATCTATGTACACTAATTTAAATGATCTCCTAGATTACTCCACCATCACATATGTTGGAAGTTATTATTTTTGTTTTTGTGCCTTTTTTTTTTTGTGATGGAGAAAGAGATGAGAAGGAAAGTAAAGGAAAGTGAAAGATTGGAAAAGTAAGACAAAGACAAGGAAAAAAAAGGGAAATAAGAAGGAAAAAAAATCATAAATCTTAGTGTATTTATATCATATTAATGGTATTTTTTCTTATCATAATCATATTCAAGGTATTATATATTCTTGTCAGATTCATGTTATTTTTTTATACTGTGTCATATTTTAATTATATTCATGTTTATTCAAGTCGTATAATTATGTTATTGCTCAAAATGCCAGGTTTAATCGAAATTATTTAATTTTATGTGTCGTATTGTTTAATGATTGGCTCTTTTCTTTTTTTGAAAAATAAGATCATATTAATATTTTGGCTTTTATATTATTGAATAAAATATTATTATATTTAATAAAAATTAAAATATTGAATGATAATATGAGATGTGTTGATATAAGTAAAATTTTATAAACCTTAGCTATTGAATAAAAATATATTTTATGATAGTTACATAAAAAAAGAAAGCCTATGTCAAATGATGTTATAACTAAGTTGTGAATTATTTTACGATAGTTGTTAGGCTTATACTTTACTATATTTTTATAACTTTTAATATCAATATGAATGATGGATATCAACTTAATCTAAATTAGTTACATTTTAATATCCATCTTAATTTTTTACATATTTAATATAAAGTGCATTTAACTATCAAATATATATAATAATCACATACATTTAGAGCGCATTTGATATGATGAAAAGTTTTTACTTTCTTGAATATTAGACTGCCACCGATTAAATTTCTATATTTGATATGTTATAAAGTGTTAACTTTCTTAAGGATGTAATTTTCTTTTGCGAATTACTTTCATACAATCACGGGAATTTGATTCTCATAAGGACAAGCGAGAAAATAACTTTCCAATATAGTTAGAAAGCTAAAAAGAAAAAAATAACTTTAAGACTAAATTACTCCTCTTTCATATTTAAAAATTGGAAGCTAAATTTTTTTACCCAATATGTGTACTGCTTACAAAATCATGAAAATTTAATTAATTTTTAAATTATTTTAATTATTATTAAATAAAATTACATTTTAATTCAAGTGCATATAAATGCCAAAACTTATTTTTACTTCAATAGTATATCGTTTTTGACTAATTGTATTATGTTATTATTATTTACAATTAAATTAGTTACTTTTAATAAAAACCACTTAAATGACATATTTGTTAATAACAAATATATTTGAAATTGTTAAAAATTATAAAATTTATATTTTATTTGATAAGGTTAATTTCAAAAATTACCACCATATTCTAAATAAAATATTTAACGAATTAAACATGTCAATGTAATTTCTTAGGATTTTAATAGCACTTGTAATGTTACTTTTCAAACAAGCACATTCTTAGCAATTATTTTCTTATGAATCACATTTCATTGTAATTTTAATATGGAAAGCACTAAATGCCATCTTAATTAACAAAATTTTATGATCTATATCTCTTTGCAAAAAAGAATTACGACACAGAAAATAACATTTTCACAACATTTTGTGAATGACCTCAACCATGTTCCACATATACTATTTGATTTTCCGTCATATATGTTTTTGTCTTTTTGAACAATCTGTTTTCAAATTAAAATGTAATGTAATTTCCTTCTTAATTTCTTTCAAAATTTTATTTTAATATATGTATTTATGTATTGTCATACCAAATTGCTTACATTATTTACTTCCAACATTCAATTTAAAACAGAATCGCAGCGACGTATAGAAGTCACCCTAGTTGTTGTTGTTATTATTATTTTTCCATCCACCTCTAGTTTCTACCTCTATCTTCTTTTTTTAGTGTTTCAAAATTA
>JBBYHO010025335.1:0-11963 GCA_038382025.1 Adansonia gregorii
TAAAGCTCAATGATTAGAAGAGGAACTTTCAACCTATGGTGAAATTAATATTGACAATGAGTTGGTTAGGGCAAAAACGCACAAACCAACCAGTGAGACAAATTGATTGAGACTGAATAGTTAGGTTAACAAAATGAAAAGAGTTACCCAAGACCAAGCCATGGGTAGACAAAGGGTGCAAGACAATACATAAAGTTAAAAGTAGCAAGTTCGACCAGAGCTAAACCATCGCACCGAATGAAATACAAAAGAAAGTTTGACAGGGCTAAACCATCATGTCAAACAATAGTGAAAAAAAGCCTAACCAGGGCTAAACCATCACGTCAAGTGAGATGAAAAAAAAGTTTGACCAGGGCTAAACCATCATGCCAAACAACAGTGAAAGAAAGTCTAACCAGGGCTAAACCATCACGTCAAACGAAATAAAAAGAAATTTTGACCTGGGCTAAACCATCACGTCAAATAAAAAAATTTGACTAGGGCTAAACCATCGTGTCAAACAAAAGAAAAGTTTGACAGGGAGAAAACATCATGTCAAGCGAAAAGATTTTGACCGGGGCTAAACCATCGCGTCAAACAAAAGGAAAGGAAAGTTTGACCAAGGCTAAACCATTACGTTAAATGAAAAGATTTTGACCGGAGCTAAATCATCGCATCAAACGAAAGGAAAGGAAAGTTTGACCAAGGCTAAACTATCACGTCAAATGAAAAGATTTTGACTGGGGCTAAACCATCCCATTAAACAAAAGGAAAGGAAAGCTTGACCAGGGCTAAACCATCACGTCAAACAAAAAGAAAGAAAAGTTTGACCAGGGCTAAACCACTATGTCAAGCAAAAATGAAAAGAAGTTTGAACAAAAAAAGAAGAAAGTTTGACCAGGGCTAAACCATTATGTCAAGAAAAAATGAAAAGAAGTTTGACCAAGTAAAGTAGCAAGACTAATAAGTATAGCTAAGTAAGTAAGAATTTGATCGAGTATAATTAATTGGAGATAAACCCTAATAAGGTTAGAGTAATTTAATATTTAAGATCTTTAAGGAAAGCTTGACTTACCTTTTGATTTTGAAGCAGTATCTATTCTGATTTTTTTTTGCTTCATTGCTTTAAACCTATGAATTATACAATTATGAATACAGATGCATGATAATTGTGCATGGATTTTCATGATTAAGTTTATTTTTAATGTTTCTTATGGCTTATTCATTTGCCTTTAAAATCTTGATTCAACCCCCTTTACAAGCTTGAAAACATCTTCAGAAAGCGTGGAGAATCTTTCTAGCGATACCATGCCAATTCTAAATCTGATGCTATTTTTGCAAAATTGATTGCTCCTATCTTTTAATGAATTCAGATTATGATACACCAACATCATCTAGTACTGAAAGAGAATGGTATGATTAAGAATATGTAGGGCATACCACTTATGGTCATGTGATGCATCAATACCATCTAGTGGTTGAGAAAAAGGGATATGATTGGAAATATGGGTGATGTCCCTACCCTAAGAGGAAAAAAGACTTTCTGATGCATCAATATCATCTAGTTGTTGAGGAAAAAGGATATGATTGAAAATCTATGAGTTGTCCGTGCCTTAAGCCATCTGTGGTTTTTGGAATGAAACAAGAACCTGAAATCTCCATCAACTCCCTTGCCAGCCAGAACAAAATAATGAATATCTTTCAAAAGGTTAAGCTTCCTCCATTGTTAAAGTTCTATCTAAGACCATTAGTTATCCACCCTTACCACTTCCTAGAATGTTCGAAGGAATTAAGACGGAAACCAAGATTTTTGTAATGTTTTGACCTCATTCCCAAGTAACTCAAAGAAATTAGTATGTTATCTATTTTAATCCATCTTTATTTCTTTAAGTCGTTAATTATTATTTAGCAAAAATGTTAGTGTGATAAAAAAGATAGTCTAACAGAGGTTGCATTTCAAAGAAAAAAATAGAATATTGGCTCTTGTACAAGAATCAAGGTAAAATGCCTAAGAAATGATTCCCAAAGATAATGGTAAGTGTCGAAGAAAAGGTCTAGACAACTGAATTCAGATCTTCAAAGATTTCTTCTGAACAAAATATCTACTCTCACATAGTCTAACTTTTTAGATATGCATTTAATCATATGATGCCTACGATTTGATCATTTCTTTCTTTTGCTTGAGCCGCCCTTTTGGGTTTTCAACTTAAAGCCTTTCCTTATATTGCCTTTAATCGAATGCCCCATTCGGGTTTTCATCCGATTTTTGTTTTTTTTTTTGTTTTGTTTTTTTTAAGCATAGTATTTCTTTACACTGTCTACATTGATGGGGTTTGGCAAGACATCTCCATCCATTTCAGCAAGAATTAATGTGCCTCCTGAGAATACCTTATGAACCACATAGGGCCCTTCCCAATTAGGTGCCCATTTGCCTTGTGGATCTTTTTGTATCGAGAGGATTTTCTTCAGCACCAGTTCTCCTTCATGAAATTGTCTTGGACTAATCTTTTTATCATGGGCCTTTATCATCCTTTTCTAGTACATTTGCCCATGCTGGATCGCTTTCAACCTCTTTTCTTCAATAAAGTTCAATTGTTCATAGCGATCTCATGCCCATTCAGTTTCTTCCAATTTGGTCTCTATTACTATTCGAAATGATGGGATCTCAACTTGAATTGGTAGTACTACCTTCGTACCATACACCAATGAGTAAGGTGTTGCCCCAATTGAGGTTCGTACTGAGGTTCGATAAGCAAAGAGAGCAAACGGAAGCTTCTCATGCCAATCTTTATAAGTTTTCACCATTTTTCCCATAATCTTCTTAATATTTTTGTTGGCAGCTTCTACGGCCCCATTCATCTTTGGACGATATGTGATCGAATTATGATGAGAGATTTTGAGTTGGGTGCAAACCTCCATCATCAATTTATTATTCAAGTTGGAGGCATTATCCGTTTTAATTCTTTCAGGGACCTCGAATCTATAAATAATATTGGCCTTTAGAAATTTAATCACTACAAATCTTGTGACGTTTGCAAAAAAAAGTAGCTTCCACCCATTTAGTGAAATAATCAATGGCCACTAAGACAAAACGATGCCAGTTCAATGCTGTAGGAGTAATAGGTCCAATGACGTCCATTCCCCATATAGAAAAAGGCCATGGCATGGTCATGTAACGGTGAGGGTGGGACATGAATCTTGTCAGCATAGATTTGACACTTATGGCACTTTCGAGCGTACTTGATACAGTCACTCTCCATAGTCATCCAAAAGTAGCCCAATCTCATGATTTGTTTTGCGATTTTGTGTCCGTTGGCATGAATCCCACAAACCCCTTCATGTACTTCTTCTATTATTTTGTTTGCTTTTGAAGCATCAACACACCTTAACCGTGTTTGGTCGAAACTTCTTTTATACAAAATCTCTCCATCCAAGACAAAATTCATTGCTAGCCTTCTTAAGGTTCTCTTATCAGTTTCTAAGGTATTTAAAAGATATATTCGATCCTTCAAATAATTTCTGATATCGTGATACCATGGAATGCCATCTGGCTCAATTTCAATGTTGTGGCAGTATGCTGGGAATTCATAAATTCTTATCTCAATGGGTGTCACCTTTTGCCCCTTGTTTACTTTGAACATCGAAGCTAAGGTGGCTAGAGCATCTACCATTTGATTGTCATCATGAAACATATAAACGAGGTCTACTTCTTTGAATTCTTTTAGTAATTCTAGAATCAATTTTTTATATTGCTGCAATCTTGGGTCTCGCATTTCCCATTCTCCACGCAGTTGGTAAATTACCAGGGCTGAATCTCCGTAGACTTTCAATGCCTGGGCCTTCTTTTCTAATGCTGCTCGTAGCCCCATAATACATGCCTCGTATTCTGCCACATTGTTGGTGTAATCAAAAATTATACGGGCTATAAAAGGGTAATAATCCCCTTCTGGAGATATTAAAATTACGCCGATTCCATGCCCTAATGCATTTGATGCTCCATCAAAACACATTTTCCATTGAGATCTATTCGATGACTCTTCTTTTTCTTCTTCTTCAGTCATAATATTCATCAAGTCCTTGTTAAGGAATTCAAAATCGAATGGCTGATAATCGTCAAGCACCTGGCTTGCTAAGAATTCGACAATGGCACTTCCTTTGATCGCTTTTTAGTTTACATAGACGATATCATATTCGGATAGTAGAACTTGCCACTTCGCTATCCTTCTTGATAAAGTTGGTGCTTCAAATAGATATTTGATTGGGTCCATTTTGGTGATCAGCCACGTAACATGATACAACATGTACTGTCGAAGTCTTTTTGCTGTCCAGACTAGAGCATAACATATCTTCTCCATATGGGAATAATTTACCTCGTAATCCAAAAATTTCTTACTGAGGTAATAGATTGCCTGCTCTTTCTTTCTAGTCTCATCATGCTGCCCCAACACACAGCCTATGGATCTTTCAAACACTAACAAATATAGGATCAAAAGTCATCCCAAAGCTGGCGGTACCAATATCGATGGATTAGAGAGATATTGCTTAACTTTTTTGAAAGCATTTTGGCACTCATTATCCCACTCACCAAGATTTGTTTTCATAAAAGTCAAAAAATTGGATCATACTTATCCGTGAGTTGAGATATGAATCAAGCGATGTAATTCAATCTCCCTAAAAAACTTTTCACTTCTTTTGGTGTGCATAGGGATGGTAACTCCTGTATAGCTTTGATCTTATCTGGATCAACCTCAATTCCTCTTTCGCTTACGACAAAACCCAACAATTTTCTAAACCTAGCTCCAAATGTACATTTTGCAGGGTTCAGCTTTAATCGATATTTTCTCTGCCTTTCAAACAACTTTCGTAAGTCCACTACATGACTTTGTTCTTGAGGGGACTTGGCAATCATGTCATCAACGTACACTTCAATTTCCTTATGCATCATGTCATGGAATAGGGTGACCATTGCTCTTTGGTAAGTTGCCCTTGCATTCTTCAACCCAAATGGCATTACTTTGTAACAAAATGTTCCTCACATTGTAACAAATGTGGTCTTCTCCATATCCTCTGGAGCCATTTTAATTTCATTATACCCTGAAAATCCATCCATGAAGGAAAATAAGTAGTTCTTCGCAGTATTATCAACCAGGGTGTCTATATGAGGGAGAGAAAAGTTATCTTTTAGGCTTGCTCGATTGAGGTCTCGATAGTCTACACACATTCTAACTTTTTCATCTTTCTTGGGAATGGGGATAATGTTTGCAACCCACTCTGGATATTTTGCCACCTTTAGAAATCCAGATTCAAATTGCTTCATAACCTCTTCTTTTATCTTCAACAGCATCTCTAGTTTCATTCTCCTTAGCTTCTGTTAAACTGGTTTGCATTTCGGCTTCAAGGCCAATTTATGAACCACAATCTTCGCACCCAATCCTGGCATATCTTGATAAGACCATGCAAAGATGTCTCAAAATTCATGCAACAAGCTTATCAAATCTTCTCGGGTATAAGCCTTTATGGCAGTTCCTATTCTGATCTTTTTCTTATCATTTTCTTCATTCCCCAAATTAATAATCTCAGTGGCTTCGTCATGGGGTATTATGTGTTCATTTTCACGTTCAATTATTTTTAACAAATCAGAAGGTAAGATATGATCATCGACATCTTATTCAAGATCAACCTCATTCGAGCAAATAGTCTATTCAAAATCAACCTCTGAATCTTGATCAGATTTATCTATTTCACTATAAAGAAAAAAAGCAAGGAGGAAATGGGCAAAAGATTATAGAATATGAAATAAGTATGAATGCAAAGAAATGGAAAAGGGATGCTGAGATAAGGAATCATAAAAGAAACGGATGCAAAACAGGTCAAGAGCCAAGACAGATTATATAAGGAAAGATTACGTGCATTACATTTTTCCTAATGATAAATTAACATTTTGAGTTCTTACAAAAAGATCTATAGATAACAGAGTTCATTTCTTAGTTATTACTTTAGGATTGGCCTAGACACTATGCTTCTCTCAACACATGTCCAATTCTTTAAAACATATCCAGAGGGGCATGGGCAAATCCCATAATCCTCAGTGAACTCTTCATCATCTATTTCGATGGCAGCCACATGATGCTTCTCGAAGGCTTCATTAATCACTAGAACAACGTTCTTGGCTACTTTACCTTTATTTTCTGGACCGACTCCTCCATAGCAAAAAATTTCCTCCAACGAGGGGTAATGAGTTGATTTTTGACCTAACTATTGGCTAACACCCAAGGATGGTTGCCCTGCTATTATCCTTTTTTTGAATTTCTTCTCTTGGGCTCTTTCCGGCTTGAAGCCTAATCTCTATTTATCTTTCTTACCATTGACATTAACGGCCTTACTGATTCCTTGCAAACATCTCCCAAGTCCACTTCCAGCTCGAGCTTCTTTCCCAATTGTAAGCTTGAGACCCATGCGGGTGCTGTTGGAAAGTTTAGGTTTCGGGATTACAAACCCTTTTGCAACAAAAGTGGTGTTGATGATTTCAAAGGATCTAAAAGAGCATTCCTCAGTTTTAGATTTACTTCAATGTAAGGGGCTTCAGCAGAAGTCATGGTCACAATATCCTCTTCCCCGAATAGGCTGTTCAACTTTTCATCAACTATGAATTTAACTTTTTGTTGCAAAGATGATGGGATGGCCCTGGCAGAATGAATCCATGGTCATCCCAACAAACAGTTGTATGCTGGGACAATATCCATTACATGAAATTCGATCTCATATTGGGCAAGGGCCAATATCCAAAGTGTTCAAAATAGTTCCTTTGATTTCTCTCTTAGTCCCATCGAATGCCTTAACAATTGTATGGCTGTGCTTGATCTGACTAACTTCAACTGGCAAGCGAGACAACATGATTAACGACATTACATTCAAAGCTGATCTATTATTAATGAGGACTTTAGGTAGAATGGTTCCCCTGCAGTGAGTTATGATGTGGAGAGCTTTTGTTGAAGTGCTACCCTCTAGTGGAATTTCATCCTCACTAAATGATATGAAGTTGTCAATGACAATATTGTTTACCAGGCGGACGAGTTTGTAGATAGTAATGTCTTGAGGGACATAGGCCTGATTTAGTACTTTCAGCAAAGCATTCCGATGAAGTTCAGAACTGAACAATAGAGTCAGCAAGGAGATCTTTACTGGTTGTTTGCTTTAATTGCTCTACGACACTATATTCGCTGTGCTTGATGTACTTTAGGAATTCAGCTGCCTCTTCTTCCTTTACTGGGCTATCTTTAGTCACTATTACTTTTTTAGATACCTATCCTTTTGACTTGGTCTTCACATTGGTCTTAGTGGTTTCTGGGCCATATATGCAACCACTCCTCATCACATGGCTTACCCCAGTAATGTCGATAGCAGCCAGTTGACTTGTAATAACTTCTAAAGTTGTTATCCCACCATCATACTTCCATGGTACTTGCTTGCTATTCTGATATGGGAATAGGGTTGGTGCTCTTATAATGAGCCTAAGAGCGACCTCAATTCCAGGTAATGTGATTTTAGGTTGATTGCTATGAATAACAAGAGGCCGACCAACCCCATATGGAAGCTGCGATGGTCCTTCACTAGCCATGTTGATTGATTTTTCTTCCTCTAGTCCAACCTCTTCAAAGAATTCAATTTCACCATTGTCCATCATTCGCTGGATTATGGTTAAAAATTCTCTGCAAGTTTGCAAAGTGTGTTACAACCTCTTGTGGAATTTGTAGAAGTTAGCACCAAGATCATATTGACTTTTGATACTTCCGTAATCTTGACCAAGGATCCTTCCTTCAGTCAGGATTGCCCATACCTTTTCCATTGAAGTTTTAACTTCTTGGGCTTTTAACTTTCTTCATCTTCCTTTCTCAGCAATCAGCGCATTAATCCTAGGTTCAGTGTGATTTGGTAAGGAATTTGCTGCCACATTAGGTGCTGGGCCATTATCAATTCGAAAAGCACCCCTTTCAAGAAGACTTTGAACCTTTTGCTTAAAGGGCGTACAATTTTTGATCGAGTGACCTGCTACTGCATGGTACTCACAATGTAGATTTGGGTCATACCAACTGGGGTAATTCCCTTCATGTAGTTTGGAAGAGATTAGAGCCACTAACCATGCCTCAAAAAGCTTATCAAACATTTCCTTATAAGAGTAAGGAAGGCGTTCATAACGAAATTTAGATTGGTTGGCTCTTTAGGTTGGTGGATTAACATTGGGTCTTGGTTGGTTTTGTGAATGAGGGTTCAAAGTAGTGGTTTAAGGTGATGTTGAAAGAGGAGCTCTGGGTATGTTAAGAGAGTAGGGATTCTAGGTTTGCTATCTTTGGTTTTGGTAATACGAACGAGGTCCTTAGCGATACGGCTGACTAGCGTAGTTAACGAATGGAGTTTCTTCTTTCTTCTTTCCCACCCTGGCCTTTTTCTAGTAGAAAACTCCTCAGTCATGATTTTACCAGCCTTAATAGTCATCTCTCCTAAAATGACAAGATCAGCAAAATTCTTGTTGCGTTCCCTACCAATTTGTCATAATAGGGGGATGTAACATGCCCACGAATAGTATCGTGGTTTCTTTCTTAGTCAGGGAAGGCTGAACTTGAGAAGCCATGTCTCTCCATCTTTGTGCATATTCCTTAAAGGATTCGATAGACTTTTTCTCCATATTTTGAAAAGTTAGTCTATCAGGCACCCATTTAGCCATATGTTTATATTGTTAAAGGAATGCATTAGCCGAATCTAACCAGCATTGAATTTGGTTGCGAGTCAAACTGTTGTACCAATTCAGCGCTGATCCAGTTAAACTTTCCTAAAAGTAATGGATAAGGAGCTTATCGTCATGTGAATAACCTACCATCTTTCAAATAAACATCTTGATGTGAGCTTGAGGAGAAGTGGTGCCCTTATATTTTTCAAATTTAGGCATTTTAAATTTTGACGGCAAGATTAAATTCGAAACTAGGCTAAGATCTTCCACGTCCACGCTAGTGTAAAATTCCTCTTTTTCTATGGCTTTCAACCTTTTTTCTAAAAGCTATAATTTTTCTTTCTCGATCTCTACTTCAGTTTTGGCATTTTATCGGTGTCGTTCTACTTCTTCAATAGTATCAGGATTTGTCATCTCCTGTGGTGCAGCTCTAGCATTAACCCCCTGTGAGAGAATGTCAGGATTAATAATAATGACTGGAGGTGGTGTAACTCCAGGAGTATTTTGTTGTGCAGTTGGCCTATTTGGAATTTGAGTTTCTTGGGCAGGTGTTTGTTGTATTTCAGGTTGGACCCCCTCAGATGAGCAGGCAGGAGTTGGACTAGTTTCGGACGGGCGTGCTGACTCTCTTGCCAATAATAATTCCATCAATCTGGTGATTTGAGCTTGCATTTCTTCTTGTTTTTTAATCATATTCTCTTGGGATTGACGTTGGCTTTCTTCAAGCCTTTCCAATCTTGCTAACTGATCCTCCACCATTTTCTTTGCTCCGAATCTTGTGTGATAGTGATGAGTAAGTTGTTGTTTAGTAGGTTTCTCCTTGTTAGCAATGTTTCAAACCTTAACAAGAGAATTCCAGATTTTATTAAATTATGAATTTATGAATGAATGAATGAATGAATTTATGTATACATGATATGAATGTATAAATATGCTTGTAGGAGCGCTTGCTTTTACGAAAGATTTTAGAATCATAAATTTCCATTAACTTTGAAAAAAGTTACACATTGTCTATCATTTTAGAATTATATCCAAGGAAAGTTTTGATCTGGTCATATTGTTGTTCGGCTTGCTCTAGAAACATAAGTACAGTAGGACCAAATTCACCCACTGCGTTAATTTGGCTTTTCAGAACACGGATTTTCTCAACCATATGTCTTGCTTGGATGACCGCCGAGTGAATTTGCTATGTCAGGTGATCAATGTAGAATTGCCAACCAAAGAGTTAGCTCTCCATTTGTTAGACTCATACTCGACCCAATACAGCTTATTATCACAAGATACATACATTTCTTGGTAAGCTTATGCCCAGGCATCAATATCACGTTGTTGTCGACATAGACCTTGTCCCATTTCCTCGATGGTCATAGCAAGAGTTTCCCTTTCCTGGATCAATCTGGCCATCCTTTCTTTCTCTATACCCAAATTAATCCTGAGCTGTTCATTCTTTTCTGTAGATCTTCTTAAACGAGCACGGGTGTCAGCATGTGCTTTTCTCTTTCGTTTGCAAGCAGCTAGTTTAGCTTCTCCTTCTAAGGCCCTAGTTTTCCACACCCCCAGCTCTTGGCGAAGCTTGTGCACCTTATCTGACGTCTTATTGAAAGATTTGCTAGAACTTCTGGATATGCCAGCAAGCCACATCTTTTTATTCTGCTTAATCCAATCTTGTTTCATTAGGTTGTATTGTTCTTCCATTTTCTTGGCGTGTTTTTCCTTGGCCTCCATTTTCATTTTTAAGTACATAATTTCTTATTGAAAAACTTGGTTTTCGGCGGCCAACCTTTTTCGATCTCTCTCAACTTCTTGTTTCATCAACTCCACTTCTGAAGGTATTATAGGTTAAGGTTGTATAGACACCCGAGGATTAGATCCATCTATAATCGGGATGATTAAATTACATCCTCGAATACACCTCCAAGCATCATACCCAAGAGTAGTTTGATCCGTATAAGCACTTATCCCTGATTCATACCTTGTTCTCCAATGCAGGGCTGTTGATTGAAGTGGACTCCTATATCCTTGCCCAGAATAGTCTAAGTCTGCGTTTACCAACTCGACAGTCATAGGAATAAACTGTTGAGACCCATACTGTCATCGAACTAACAACAGTGCATATCTTACGGTTCCCCATAAACCAAGCAAGGGCATGAAAAGTAACTAACCACATCAGTATAGAAAAGGTTTAGGTGCAAACCAAAGAGCACGCCATGTTATATCTACAAAAGCCAAATTTTTCAACATTTCTACCCATTGATTTTTCGATCTTGAACCATGCCAATGTTTCTTGGTAAACTCTTGCAGAGGGACAAAATACGAGAAGTATGGCTTTACTTTAACGGCACCTTCAACCCAAAAATAACTCCGAGCCCAAATGTACAGTAACAATGCACTCCCAAAAAAACCTACCTCGACCTGATTTTTGACATGCATTGAGAGCTCAGATAATTTCAGCTAGAATGGTGGGAACAGGATGGACATTCCTTTTTAACCGCTCAAAGAGGTCCATTACGGCAACTTCGATGTGCCCGAGTATCCTTGGAAAAAGCACTAACCCATAAATAGCTAGAGCATAAGCATCAAGAGCTTTCTCCTTATCTGAATGCTCCCTGATGTATTCCTTCAAAAACTGCCATGAGATAACACTCGTATTCCCTTTCTGCTCGATATGATGTAATGTTGACTGAGGTGGTAAATCAAGACTTTGCCCTAACTTCTTTTGAAGACTTGCAGGATTACGTTCCTTATAATAGATGGGTCTCGACTTTAAAAGGCCTAACCACAGTACAAATGCAATCTTTTCAATTGTAGGGGTCAAATCATACTGACTAAATGAAAAACATCTATAGGAAGGATCCCAAAACTCGATCAAAGCACGAACCAATTGTTCATCTATTGTTATTCTGAGGAGAAGAGCGATATGCCCATACTTTTCAATAAATTGAGCCTTCCTTCCATTGCTCCAACCATCCCATATATCAGCCAAGTCTATCAAGTTATTCTGTCGAACATCTAAATGTGTAATCTGTGATAATCCTGGCACAAATTCCCTCAGTGTACAGTCCCCACATTCCTTCTAATTTAATTCTGAGTCAGTGCGAACTTCCTCGAATGCCTTCGAAATAACTATTGCATACACTCGTTCACCCATAAAGTTTAACAAAAATTAAACTGAGCTGAAATTCAAATTTAAAGCAAGTGTCCCTGTATGCATATGAGATGAAAGATGCACAAAAAAAGGAAAGCAAAACTGAGTTAGTAT